>JAKCPI010005775.1:0-24066 GCA_023213315.1 Euborellia annulipes
AAAAACTCATCAATTTCAAGAGTATCTTCATCTACAGATCTGATCGATATAGAAACTTGTTCTTTTTCCCTGTACATCATTGGTTTCATCAACAATGAGAGAATATTCTCCTCTTTTTTTATTATTTTAATAATTTTACGCAAAATATCATGGGAAATAATTCTCAATATTTCATTCTGAATATCTGAAGAATTATATGATTTTTTGTGTTTTAAAAATAATTTTAATTCTGGAATGTCATTTTCCCTGAGACGTAATAATTGAATGAAATTTCCTTCATTAATATCATGTGCTCTAAATGCAATTCCCTGACGAGCTAAATATAATGCTGAGGTTATTATTGTTTTTAGAGCGATTTGATTTTGTATTTGAACAGATAATGTTTGTTCAGATAATAAGGAAATAATTGGAGTATTTTTCTTCAGTGCTTCTAATTTTATAAATGATTCTTTGTGAAAAGCAGATTTTTCGTGACTTTTTAATTTTATGATAATTTTTTTCCAGTTTTTATACCCATCAATCACTAAGTTTGTTTCATGATTTTTTTCACATTTTACTAATTTTTTTCCTAGCGCTTGGACACATATGAAACAAAAAATACTTTTAGTCATTGAGTCAAAATGAAGCCAAGGGTATGTTGTGAACCACTCATTCTGAAAATTATGATTACGTCCAGATTGGGTCCATGGAGGAATATCCAAAGGTTGATACGGTTCGTTTAAAGAGCATATCTTTTCGTGTGTGTTTTTAGTAAAAGCAAAAGAAACACTCTTTACAGGAGCAGATGGATCATCGGCGATGTTTTCTGTTAAATAAATGAATAAATTATTTAATTGAATTTCCGATCTCTGAGCAAGGCAACAAAACAATAAACAAGCATAATGACTCATTTTTTGAAATTATTATATTAATACCTATGGTGTTTGTGGAAGAAATGTTACTGCTGGTACTAGGGCGATGCTCATGGTGCAAAGGACTACCCGTGCTAATGCTTCCTTTTTCTAAAGAGCCTACGAAAGAACCAGATATAATAAGAAATTTTCATTTTTTTATTAAATTTTTAGCGTACGTATATTTTTGGCGAAGAAAAATAAGTTTTTAAGAGTAGGCCTACGGCCATTCTTACCTGTTTCTTTTTTAAAATAATCATCAATAAATCGACGTTTCATTTTTTTCTTCTTATAACTGTTAATCAACTACACTAAATAGTCTGTAGTCCTTTATATTTAACTTTTACAAATATATAGTTTAACAATATGCAAATTATTTAATCAAAATTTTTTTTAGGCTATATAGTAGATTTGTTATTTACTATTTGAAGGAAATAAATATTTTTAATTTTCTTTATTTTAATTTTTTTTTCCAAGGCATAAAGTCTCAAGTTTTCATGTTATCTAAATTTTATTATTTTAATTCCATATAAAATGTATTTAGAATTTAGAAATACAATATAGACCAGGCGCTGGAGGTAGTTGAGTATGCAAAATTTGAGGACCGAATTCTGACAATGGATTTGGGCTAAGAATAGCTCCCAGAATAAGGATCCGGATCTTGCCGGGCCAATTTTTGGTCCAATTTTTTTTTTTACCCCCACCCCATAGGAAATCAATGGAGTGCATGCTAAGATGATGTGAAGATTTGCAATTATGGTCAAATTCGAGTACTTAAAACCTCAAACAATGAAAAAACTGTCTTGTCAGCAACTGAGGGGATCCTCTAGAGTCCCCTGAGAAGTACTATCTTGCCACCAGTTGTGGTGGTCCCCTCTAACCCCTTCATCTCTTTTCTCTCTCTTTGTTATAAATTTAAATATACGGCTTTAACACCATGCCAAATTGTGGGGACCGGCAATTATGTTCATAATCCACTACCTGGTATCCCAATCAATGAAAAATACTATCTTGCCGCCAACTGCGGTGGTCCCCTCTAACCCCTTCACCTCTTTTATCTCTCTCTTTGTTATAAATTTAAATATACGGCTTTAACATCATGCCAAATTGTGGGGACCGGCAATTATGCTCATAATCCACTAGCTGGTATCCCAATCAATGAAAAATACTATCTTGCCGCCAACTGCGGTGGTCCCCTCTAACCCCTTCACCTCTTTTATCTCTCTCTTTGTTATAAATTTAAATATACGGCCTTAACATCATGCCAAATTGTGGGGACCGGCAATTATGCTCATAATCCACTAGCTGGTATCCCAACCAATGAAAAATACTATCTTGCCGCCAACTGCGGTGGTCCCCTCTAACCCCTTCACCTCTTTTATCTCTCTCTTTGTTATAAATTTAAATATACGGCTTTAACATCATGCCAAATTGTGGGGACCGGCAATTATGCTCATAATCCACTAGCTGGTATCCCAACCAATGAAAAATACTATCTTGCCGCCAACTGCGGTGGTCCCCTCTAACCCCTTCACCTCTTTTTTCTCTCTCTTTGTTATAAATTTAAATATACGGCTTTAACATCATGCCAAATTGTGGGGACCGGCAATTATGCTCATAATCCACTAGCTGGTATCCCAACCAATGAAAAATACTATCTTGCCGCCAACTGCGGTGGTCCCCTCTAACCCCTTCACCTCTTTTCTCTCTCTTTGTTATAAATTTAAATATACGGCTTTAACATCATGCCAAATTGTGGGGACCGGCAATTATGCTCATAATCCACTAGCTGGTATCCCAACCAATGAAAAATACTATCTTGCCGCCAACTGCGGTGGTCCCCTTTAACCCCTTCACGTCTTTTATTCTCTCTGTTATAAATTTAAATATACGGCCTTAACATCATGCCAAATTGTGGGGACCGGCAATTATGCTCATAATCCACTACCTGGTGCTCCAATCAATGAAAAATACTATCTTGCCACCAGTTGTGGTGGTCCCCTCTAACCTCTTTCACCTCTTTTATCTCCCTTTATTATAAATACACCAGGTAGTAGATTATGAGCATAATTGCCGGTCCCCACAATTTGGCATGGTTTTAAGACAGTACATCTAAATGTATAATAAAGGGAGAGAAAAGAGGTGAAGGGGTTAGAGGGGACCACCACAACTGGCGGCAAGATAGTATTTTTCATTGATTGGAGCACGAGGTAATGGATTATGAGCATAATTGCCGGTCCCCACAATTTGGCATGGTGTTAAGACAGTACATCTAAATGTATAATAAAGGGAGAGAAAAGAGGTGAAGGGGTTAAAGGGGACCACCGCAGTTGGCGGCAAGATAGTATTTTTCATTGATTGGGATACCAGGTAGTGGATTATGAACATAATTGCCGGTCCCCACAATTTGGCATGATGTTAAAGCCGTACATTTAAATTTATAACAAAGAGAGAGAAAAGAGGTGAAGGGGTTAGAGGGGACCACCGCAGCTGGCGGCAAGATAGTATTTTTCATTGATTGGGATACCAGGTAGTGGATTATGAACATAATTGCTGGTCCCCACAATTTGGCATGATGTTAAAGCCGTATATTTAAATTTATAACAGAGAGAGAGAAAAGAGGTGAAGGGGTTAAAGGGGACCACCTCAGCTGGCGGCAAGATAGTATTTTTCATTGATTGGGATACCAGGTAGTGGATTATGAACATAATTGCCGGTCCCCACAATTTGGCATGATGTTAAAGCCGTATATTTAAATTTATAACAAAGAGAGAGAAAAGAGGTGAAGGGGTTAGAGGGGACCACCGCAGTTGGCGGCAAGGATATTTAAGCTCTATAATACAAAATACTTTTTCTCTCTATATATTTCATATATAGGGTAAGAGAAAGTAAAATATAATAATTTTCTCTATTATGCTCATAATCCATTACCTCGTGCTCCAATCAATGAAAAATACTATCTTGCCGCCAGTTGTGGTGGTCCCCTCTAACCCCTTCACCTCTTTTCTCTCCCTTTATTATACATTTAGATGTAGTGTCTTAAAACCATGCCAAATTGTGGGGACCGGCAATTATGCTCATAATCTACTACCTGGTGTATTTATAATAAAGGGAGATAAAAGAGGTGAAGAGGTTAGAGGGGACCACCACAACTGGTGGCAAGATAGTATTTTTCATTGATTGGAGCACCAGGTAGTGGATTATGAGCATAATTGCCGGTCCCCACAATTTGGCATGATGTTAAGGCCGTATATTTAAATTTATAACAGAGAGAGATAAAAGACGTGAAGGGGTTAAAGGGGACCACCGCAGTTGGCGGCAAGATAGTATTTTTCATTGGTTGGGATACCAGCTAGTGGATTATGAGCATAATTGCCGTTCCCCACAATTTGGCATGATGTTAAAGCCGTATATTTAAATTTATAACAAAGAGAGAGTTAAAAGAGGTGAAGGGGTTAGAGGGGACCACCGCAGTTGGCGACAAGATAGTATTTTTCATTGATTGGGATACCAGCTAGTGGATTATGAACATAATTGCCGGTCCCCACAATTTGGCATGATGTTAAAGCCGTATATTTAAATTTATAACAAAGAGAGAGATAAAAGAGGTGAAGGGGTTAGAGAGGACCACCGCAGCTGGCGGCAAGATAGTATTTTTCATTGGTTGGGATACCAGCTAGTGGATTATGAGCATAATTGCCGGTCCCCACAATTTGGCATGATGTTAAAGCCGTATATTTAAATTTATAACAAAGAGAGAGATAAAAGAGGTGAAGGGGTTAGAGGGGACCACCGCAGTTGGCGGCAAGATAGTATTTTTCATTGGTTGGGATACCAGCTAGTGGATTATGAACATAATTGCCGGTCCCCACAATTTGGCATGATGTTAAAGCCGTATATTTAAATTTATAACAAAGAGAGAGATAAAAGAGGTGAAGGGGTTAGAGGGGACCTCCGCAGTTGGCGGCAAGATAGTATTTTTCATTGATTGGGATACCAGGTAGTGGATTATGAACATAATTGCCGGTCCCCACAATTTGGCATGGTGTTAAAGCCGTATATTTAAATTTATAACAAAGAGAGAGATAAAAGAGGTGAAGGGGTTAGAGGGGACCACCGCAGTTGGCGACAAGATAGTATTTTTCATTGATTGGGATACCAGGTAGTGGATTATGAACATAATTGCCGCTCCCCACAATTTGGCATGGTGTTAAAGCCGTATATTTAAATTTATAACAAAGAGAGAGATAAAAGAGGTGAAGGGGTTAGAGGGGACCACCGCAGTTGGCGGCAAGATAGTATTTTTCATTGATTGGGATACCAGGTAGTGGATTATGAACATAATTGCCTGTCCCCACAATTTGGCATGGTGTTAAAGCCGTATATTTAAATTTATAACAAAGAGAGAGAAAAGAGATGAAGGGGTTAGAGGGGACCACCACAACTGGTGGCAAGATAGTACTTCTCAGGGGATTCTAGAGGATCCCCTCAGTTGCTGACAAGACAGTTTTTTCATTGTTTGAGGTTTTAAGTACTCGAATTTGACCATAATTGCAAATCTTCATATCATCTTAGCATGCACTCCATTGATTTCCTATGGGGTGGGGGTAAAAAAAAAATTGGACCAAAAATTGGCCCGGCAAGATCCGGATCCTTATTCTGGGAGCTATTCTTAGCCCAAATCCATTGTCAGAATTCGGTCCTCAAATTTTGCATACTCAACTACCTCCAGCGCCTGGTCTAATTGAAAAGATTTGATTTTTGTTATGCTTTATAAAAAATTAAAGCCGCTTAAAATTGATTAAATCTCGCAAATGAAAAATAATAAAAATTATTATATAAATAAATTTATTTTTTTTATTTTAAGAGATATGAGAAATGACTCTTATCAAGATAAAAAAGGGATACTTCGGTATTTTAGGCCCGTTTAAATAAAATTAGCAGAGTTGCATTTTTGATTACCTAATACGAGTTGATTGAAAAATTGCGGCACTTAATTAAGAAAGGGCGGGCCCGAGCCACCCTGAGGGGGGTCCGGAGGGGGGGCTAGTCATATATTTCATTAGACGCCTCATACCGCCCTATTAGTCGGGGAGGGGGGGGAGAAATAATCCCAAACCCCCCCCCCCCCCATCAAAAATTTCTGGCTACGCCTATGCACTGGTTATACAAAAAAAAAAAAGAACTAACGCAAAAAAGGGATTTAGCGTGTGTGAGCCCTCCATCCTGGTTTCCATCGATTTAATAAAATTTAATATATAGGGGTGTAAGTATTTATAAATTCCGATTAGCCGAAGGAAAAAGTAGTTAAACTTATTACCTCAGGTGAAGATAACTCGAGTTCAAATCCACCTCATGGCAAAAAATTATCTTTCTCCATTTGAGATGCCTCATGAGGAAAGACAACCCCAGTATTATTCTAATGAAAGTTACCACGTGTGAAAAATTCAATTTTGGCATTCTTGTAATAGGCCTAGTGTGAAAGAAAGTTAGTTCGCACCTCCATGGAAATAAAACACCCAGTGTATGAAAGATTTCGGTTTTAATTAGCTAATCGCATCATTTTAATAAGCTAAATATTAAAACTGATGCTTAAACATACTAGACATGGGCCGATACGCGATTTTGCTGTACCAGGTACTCGCTGTTACAGGTACTTGTTCGTACCCGATATTTTTACCAGATATTTTTGTACCCGATACAGATTTCACTCAGCAACGCTAACTTCACATAAATACAAGTAACAGATTCGATACGTAGTAGTAGTAGTAGTAATTTTCTTGGTCTCCAACCGTTGGTAATTTAGCCACAAATCTGATTTGATACTTCGATCATTGTGAAGCTATCAATAAGAACTTGCTTAACTTGAAAAAAGAATAAACATGAAACTATTAAAATATACTTTAGTAATATACAAGGTGTACTTTTATTTTAAAAATTGTATTTATAATTTAAAAAATAATTTTTCAAAGTCAAATAAATAAAGAGTACCCCAAATGAAATGTCATTTTACTAGAGACTAAATTAACATTTTTCAAAGTTTTTTTCCCTGTATTTATAAATATTCTTGACTTGAAAAATCAAAAACTCATAATTATTCATTACTAAAGAGTTTTCCAAACTGACTGAACTGACATTTTAATGTCTCTAAATTTAAAATGTCATGTTATATACTGCACTAGAAAAATAATTAACAAATTTCTTTACTAGCGAAAGAAATTTAATTTATTGAAGTTCATTATGTTTTTAAATTCACAGTTACTTGTATTTTTACTTTTTTAATTAATGTTTTTAAATAAAAAAGTTTCAAAGTAAAAAAACATAACTTATTTATTAAAATTTTTTTTTTTTTCATTTCTCCTCTCTTTCTTAAATTAAAGAAAAGAGAAATAATATATTAGTAATAATTAGATTTGTATTTAATTATTATAGGGGCTAGTGAGAAAAGTAGAGTAAAAAATGTAAAAATGATTCGGAATGACGTTCGAAAAGCGCGCCAGAGCTAGCGAAATTGCCCTGTCAGGAGAGAAGAGACGGGGCGGGGCGTCGCGAGTTGAGGGTCGCAAGAGAGAAGGAATGAGAGAACAGGCGAAACGAAAACTGTATCGGGTAAAGACGCTCTAAAGTGAAAAGAAGGTATTTGATCAATGCGCAAGCGCGAGAAACCCAGTACGAGTCTAGTGGAGTGTGCCTCAGTAGCTGTTACTCAAATACCTGATATTTTTTGCTCGCACCCATTATGACTATCTGTTACTTTTTCATACCTGATACAAAATATCAGATTGATACAGTATCACCCATGTCTAAAACATACCGCGAGTAGGGTTAATTGATGATGGTATTAACTATTTAAAGCCGAAATCTTTCACACATTGCGAGTTCTATACTTTTATAGATAGAGACTATCTCACTGGTTGACTTCATCTCATTTATCCCAAAATTTTATTTTTACTTTCTCTTACCTCTGTATATGTTAATTTATATGAGAGAGAAAGTATTGGATTTATGTAAAAAATTCGATGTCGAGATTTTGACGGATATGGGTCGTTTTGATAACTTACCTACCCCAACATTAAAATAGCCTCCCTAAGGGGAAATACATGGTGTTTGTCCTTCAGCATTAAAATAGCTGAAGGACAAACACCATGTATTTCCCCATAGGGAGGCTATTTTAATGTTGGGGTAGGTAAGTTATCAAAACGACCCATACACGTTTTGAGGTCTGAATCCAAAAAAAAAATGGTTTTCGCGACATGGTCTGTTTGTGTGTGTGTCTGCCTGTGAACAGAATATCTCAACAACGAAAAGAGGCCTCCCCTGAGACGTGACACGAAGCTTTTAAACAAAATATGCCAAAGAGTACAAGTACTTACTGATGCACTTTTTCAGTTTTTTTCGATTTTCTCAAAATTTACTACAACGATTTTGATTAAAATTCAAAAATCAATTTTTTTTTAGATGCTCTTTAAAATGTATATTTTCATTTTGAAATCTTCTGAAGACCACTTTACTCTTGTACTTCATAGGAAAGTTAAGAGAAATGGTTGCTATGGTAACAAAATATAAATTCTTATAGAAATTTTACATCTTGAAATTCGAATGTATCGTCCTGGCGGAAACTAAATATATGTCGACACGAAAAATCTGGTGTGACAAGTACAGAACACAACTTTCGATTACCGAAGGTAAGAGAAAGTTAGGTGCTGTGCGACCACCAGATTTTTCAAATAATTTTGTTTCAGTTAAACATCGTTTAGAATAGATTTAACTGAGGGTTTGTTTTGGCATACATTTAATTCATAATTGTCTTTATGGAAGATAGGCAACTCAACCTCCAAATCAGTAATCGAGCTCCTTGCATAGATGTTAGTTACTGAGTCCGATCGAAAAAGGAGTTGCAACTCGTTAAGCATATCAAAGATTTGATCTAAACTTGGATAAACATTATTCAACAAAATTAACAAGTCATTGAAATTGAAAATCACTTAATAAAAGATTTATAAAGTAAATTTTTTTGAATAAAATTATAAGAAAAATGTCGAGAACAAACCTCATCAGTTAGTTTTTTTCATTTTCTTCAAATTCTCATTATAAAATAAGTTTATATGCAATAAATTCCTTCATATTTTCTCACACTTGTAAATTGGTTAGCAACTGTTGTGTTAGCAGCTAATATATATTTTTGTTCATTTAGTAAATTAATTTTTTATAAAATCAAGCCTCGAGGGATAGAAAGAGAGAGAAAATTAAACAACAATAACAGCAAAATCATAAAAGGGTTAATAAAATATCTGCAAAGAGAGAGAGAGAGGGGGGCTGAGAGAAGCTTTTGCATTAAAACGAAATTCGATCTCTAGAGAACGAATCATGAATTCAATTTAAATACCAAATAGCCATGCGATGGATAATTTAATCATTCTGTACAGAGCATTATAAATAAAATTCTTGGCCGTCTGCCGGGCGATATAGAAGGATAGAAAAACGGTTAGCGGTGCGAAACTTGTCCCTCGTCCCTCACCAAACGACCTTAAAGGACGTTCCACGTTCCATTCACTCGGGTATAAAAAATCTACATTACTCATCGGAATAGAAGAATATTTTAAATTACTTCACTCGTTCGTGAAACAAAAGGAAATTGAATTGGAAGAATAAAAAGAAAAACACAATCCATTTTTTTATTTTTATAAATTCAAGTCCATCTGTCTTGTAATAAAGTTGGAAAATTTTGAAAAATAATTAAAAATTTCGGATCTAAGAGTAAAAGTATTTTAAATAAAATAAAATATGGTTTTACTGGTCGCACAGAACTCAAATTTCTCTTACCTTTGGTAATTGAAATTTATGTTCTGTACTTGTCACACCAGATTTTTTTGTGTCGAGATATATTTAGTTTCCGCCGATATATTAGAATTCAAGATGTAAAATTTATTTATAAATAAATATTTATATTTAGTACTATGCAACCATTTATCCAATCAATTCTATGAAGTACAAGAGTAAAGTGTGTGCTTCTAACAATTTAGAGGCCAAAATGACAATGTAGATTTTAAAGAGCATCTAAAAAATAATTGATTTATGAATTTTGATCAAAATCGTTAGAAGAATTTTTGGGAAAATCATAAAATACTGAAAAAGTATATCAGTAAAGTACTACAGTAGTACTCTTTGGACGATTTTATTCTCTTATCTCTGCTTCTGGCAAAACTAATTTAAAGAATTTCAAAAATGTAAGATTATTATGAATCAACCGCCGGAAAAGTTATCTTTCATCAAAATCTTCATCTTTTCCAATTATTAAATTAATCATTTAATTATCAATTTGTTTTTTTTTTTAAATTAATAATCTATTAATTAAAATATATTATATTTTTAAAGGAACTAAATAAATAAATACATGAAATATGATTAATAAATTTTAACGCTTAAATGTTTACGATTATGCATTTCAAATACTATAGTATGCATATCAAGAGAGGAACATTTTTTTCTCAGAGATGAAAATTTATTTTTAATGTCTTTTTTGGTATTGTCTTTTGGAAAGAGATCAAATTGCAAAAGGCACAATTTGAAAAAATTCAAAAATAAGAGTATTTTAAAGAAATTTTTATTTTTCTCTGCTGCGGACGTGTCGACCCCTCGATCATTTTTAATCATTTTTACTCGGGTAGACTCTTTATTGATTGGTATTTGAGCTTAATTGAAACTTCTTTTTTTAATAGAAAGTTTGAACATGCTTAATAGATAGGCCTATTATGCTTTTTAATTTAAAAAAAAAAAATTGAAAAATCTCATGTATTTTGCATTTAAACGCTCTTTGACACGTGTTAATTTTATCGGATAAAGCAAACGTAGGATAAAATTTTTTTCTATTATTTTGAGATGAGATGGAACAAATTCGAAAAAGAAAAAAATATGGGACACTACTATGTATGAGAAAATTAATTAATGTTAACAGTTACAAAATTATTTTCTATTACATAAGTAATTAAATAAATTACGTATAATATACCCTAGTATTATTAAGTAATAAGTTTTTATGAAGTGTTTATGCTTGCTATTATCCCATCTTGTCTTTTTACTTTCTCGTATAGAATGTAAAGAGAAAGTATTAATCGTAAAAAAATTCGTCTTCGATATTTTAATGTTTCTCCACGTTTTAGACCTTCCTGAATCCAAAAATACCATTTTGTGCATTATGTCTGTGTGTGTGTGTCTGTGTGTCATTTGTTTCACAAATTCATTTGTTTATATTTACATGTTTTTTAATGACACCTGTATGATTTTGTTTTGATTGGTCTTTCCAAAAAATTTTTTTTTTTTTTTTAAACATTCACACTTTCTCATCCCCACTCACACTCACACACACATTCACACAGTCTTTTCGGCAACTCAGACCATTTAAGACTTTAGACGATAACCGTTGTAATTAATATATATATTTGGGGTTCAGGCATTTCTATTTAAGCCATCTGGTTTCCAAAATTTACGAAAAATGTCTTTTTTTCGTTGATTATTTCAAAAACTATTCAGTTTTCGGAAAAATGTCAAAGAATAAAAACTTTTTAAAATTGAGTATTTTATCATAATATAACAATAAAATAGAAAATTTCAAAATCTTTGAAAAAACTTATTAGGTAAAGTACTACTTCCAAGTGACGTATTTACTCCAAAAGTTGATAGAAATCTACAATTTTAGTGTAAGGAGCATATATCAAATTTCATCGATCTAGCTGCTTTGGTTTTTAAGCAATCGTGTTCACACACACACCCAGACGTAATTCCAAAAGAATATACGAGAAAGTCTCGGGGAAGACATTCCCCATTTTTTACTAATGTATTTTACTAATATCTTATCCAGCCAGCATCAATCAGTTCAGTTAAACAAATTATGGCTATTTGGGATCGAGTGAGGGACCACGATAAAAAAAAATCTCTCCTATAGGCTAATAAATGATTTACAGCCTTAGTAATCTGATAAAGAAGGTATTTTTCTATAATAGATTTATAAATAATAATAAATAAAAATGTACATTAACATAATGTTAGGAAGGTGAGTGTTTCACTTGTTTCATATCATGCTAAAGAGTCTTTAGATTAGATAGATCGTAATTTGTGAGACAATTTTACTTATTTATTTAGGACCCTCTACATAATGATTGATATAATAGAGATAAGAGTGGTTTGGAATAAATTAAATAAATCCTTTTGACTAAGAAGAGTGTGAAACCTCCCTCCCCCGGTTTTTCTAAGGGTCAGGTAATGAAGAAATCTCAAGATTTATTTATCACCATCGGCCTTTTATGAAAATAAATGAGGACCCTGAAACCCGGAAAGGGATTCATTTTAAAATTCAAGAGGAGTGATAATCATAATTGAGTTGAAGACAGCCGGGCTGCATAGGATCATTTTAAAATAATAAAGAGGTTTTTTTTTTTTTAATGAGGACGTATTAGTGGCACTTAAGAATTTATTTGTAAAAAATTATTCAATTATTAAAGGGGCAGATGTATTTTACTTCACTTATTTAAAACTCCCATTGATTCTATTCTACGTATAAATTAATAGAAACTTTTATTTTTTGAAAGTGGGGGAGTGTCTTCTCTATCCCTTTAAAAGTTGACGCTACTGGTTTTAATACCCGAGTAAAAATGATTAAAAATGATCGAGGGAATCACACGCCCGGAGCAGATCTGCATAGTGAACCTTGAGGGACACACAGGGATATACACGCCCGCACCAGGGACACACATTTTTCTTCTGGTCACTTTCGATCTACAGTGTGTGTCCCTGGTGCGGGCGTGTGTATCCCTGTGTGTCCCTGGTTTGGACGTGTATATCCCTATGTGTCACTTAAGGTTCACTATGCAGACCTGCTGCGGGTGTGGGGATCCCTCGATCATTTTTAATCATTTTTACTCGAGAAACAAAAATTTATAAAAATCCCAATTTTTAATCAAAATTTACTACTTATTCTAATGTATTATTTTTTCAAAGTAAATAAATTCAAAGGATCTCTCCACTCTTTTAGTACACTAAAAAAGCGTAATTTTCTCAAAAACTATTCAGTTTAGGAAAAAAACGTTTAAAAATAAATAAAGATTGCTTAAAAAAATGTGTTAGATAAAGTACTATTTCCGGGTTGATGGAATTTAGGGACCATTCAAATATTAATCAAGCAGCTTAGGTGTAGGAGGGTATCACATTTGTTACTTTTGCCATAAAAGACTAGTGGGAGTTAATAAAATAACGACAACGAAACATGCAAAAATGTTTCTTTAAGGTTGTTCGGACATTAAAGCACTTTGTAGAGCGGGCGCTGGAGGTAGTTGAGTATGCAAAATTTGAGGACCGAATTCTGACAATGGATTTGGGCTAAGAATAGCTCCCAGAATAAGGATCCGGATCTTGCCGGGCCAATTTTTGGTCCAATTTTTTTTTACCCCCACCCCATAGGAAATCAATGGAGTGCATGCTAAGATGGTGTGAAGATTTGAAATTATGGTCAAATTCGAGTACTTAAAACCTCAAACAATGAAAAAACTGTCTTGTCAGCAACTGAGGGGATCCTCTATAGTCCCCTGAGAAGTACTATCTTGCCGCCAGCTGCGGTGGTCCCCTCTAACCCCTTCAGCTCTTTTCTCTCTCTTTGTTATAAATTTAAATATACGGCTTTAACATCATGCCAAATTGTGGGGACCGGCAATTATGCTCATAATCCACTAGCTGGTATCCCAATCAATGAAAAATACTATCTTGCCGCCAACTGCGGTGGTCCCCTCTAACCCCTTCACCTCTTTTATCTCTCTCTTTGTTATAAATTTAAATATACGGCTTTAACATCATGCCAAATTGTGGGGACCGGCAATTATGTTCATAATCCACTAGCTGGTATCCCAATCAATGAAAAATACTATCTTGCCGCCAACTGCGGTGGTCCCCTCTAACCCCTTCACCTCTTTTATCTCTCTCTTTGTTATAAATTTAAATATACGGCTTTAACATCATGCCAAATTGTGGGGACCGGCAATTATGCTCATAATCCACTAGCTGGTATCCCAACCAATGAAAAATACTATCTTGCCGCCAACTGCGGTGGTCCCCTCTAACCCCTTCACCTCTTTTATCTCTCTCTTTGTTATAAATTTAAATATACGGCTTTAACATCATGCCAAATTGTGGGGACCGGCAATTATGTTCATAATCCACTAGCTGGTATCCCAATCAATGAAAAATACTATCTTGCCGCCAACTGCGGTGGTCCCCTCTAACCCCTTCACCTCTTTTATCTCTCTCTTTGTTATAAATTTAAATATACGGCTTTAACATCATGCCAAATTGTGGGGACCGGCAATTATGCTCATAATCCACTAGCTGGTATCCCAACCAATGAAAAATACTATCTTGCCGCCAACTGCGGTAGTCCCCTCTAACCCCTTCACCTCTTTTCTCTCCCTTTATTATACATTTAGATGTACTGTCTTAAAACCATGCCAAATTGTGGGGACCGGCAATTATGCTCATAATCCATTACCTCGTGCTCCAATCAATGAAAAATACTATCTTGCCGCCAGTTGTGGTGGTCCCCTCTAACCCCTTCACCTCTTTTCTCTCCCTTTATTATACATTTAGATGTACTGTCTTAAAACCATGCCAAATTGTGGGGACCGGCAATTATGCTCATAATCTACTACCTGGTGTATTTATAATAAAGGGAGATAAAAGAGGTGAAGAGGTTAGAGGGGACCACCACAACTGGTGGCAAGATAGTATTTTTCATTGATTGGAGCACCAGGTATTGGATTATGAGCATAATTGCCGGTCCCCACAATTTGGCATGATGTTAAGGCCGTATATTTAAATTTATAACAGAGAGAGATAAAAGACGTGAAGGGGTTAAAGGGGACCACCGCAGTTGGCGGCAAGATAGTATTTTTCATTGATTGGGATACCAGCTAGTGGATTATGAACATAATTGCCGGCCCCCACAATTTGGCATGATGTTAAAGCCGTATATTTAAATTTATAACAAAGAGAGATAAAAGAGGTGAAGGGGGTTAGAGGCGACCACCGCAGTTGGCGGCAAGATAGTATTTTTCATTGGTTGGGATACCAGCTAGTGGATTATGAACATAATTGCCGGCCCCCACAATTTGGCATGATGTTAAGGCCGTATATTTAACAGGTTGACGCTTTTGAAGTCTATAGACGTCCAGTTCTCGTTGATACATGTGCAAATGACGTCTATAGACGTCTTACATTATAATTAATATAAATGAATGCAGATAAAGCAAATATTGATTTTAAATTTATTTTCTTTGAAATTCTTCAATATAAATAATTGTAATAATTAATTTTAATGAATAAATAATTAAATAATAGGAATTTTATACTTAAATTTCATAATAAATATAATGACATTCTTCATATTATTATTGATAAAGTATTTCTTAAAAAATAAATAATTAATTAATTTTATTTCATAATTAGGAGTCGTTCTATCTAACATTTTTTTGAAAAAATTTCTCCACCAGAAAATTTAACACGTTGACTGCCAACTACGAGATAACTCGTATATTCCGTTCTTTGCTAGGACGCCGACTACGAGTTATCTCGTACTGTGTTTACTTGCCATTGTCGCGTAGCTACGCTTAAACTCGTAGCATATCAGTGCTAATATGGATAGATGGCTTCTGGGAAGAGAACAAAAAATCAATGTTGGCGACATGAACAGAAATTTTATTAATAAATAAACAGAAAATATAATTATAAAAAATTTATTCAAAATCAAGAAGTAAAAGAATATTTTTATTGTTTGTGATACTTTTTAAAACAATCTTCCACACAAAGGGCTGGCTTCTCTTCACAGGCCGGACAAAAATAACGCGTTTCTCGGCGTTTTTTTGCTTGAGTACATATACGACATGGCTTTGTCGGACGTTGTTTTTTTTCGGTAGATGGCAGACTCTCTAAATAATGAAGCTCTTGCAATCTCATCTTTTTCGAATATGAACGCATATATCTGATTCAGCTTTAGCGAAGCGACAAGTCTAAACTTGTCTGTGTACGAATTAACTCGTAGTTGGCTTCCGCGAAGAGATTTCTGTTACATAAGCCAACTACGAGATAATTCGTAGGCCTATTTTTTTAAAAAAATACATTTTCTATGCTTTTTGATGATTACTATGTAATATAATTATAGTCTTTAATAATATAAAATGATTAAATGCAATTGGCTTTTTAGACCGGAATTCTGAGAATGGTCGTGGCAGTCAACGTGTTAAGGCGTAAAAAAGTGTATCGTCCGGAAAAAAACATCCATTTGTCGCAAAATGCTTTTGATAAAAGTTTAATTGTCTAATTATATTATATATTTAAAATCAAATTTTATGTTGATAAGAAATATTTATTGCTTTTTATTTAAAATTATGAAAAATTAGTTTTAAATCTATATAGATGCTTTGCAGATTTGGTGGACGTCTATGGAAGTCGTTTGTCTTTCAGAGCTCCGTGTCTTTTGATAGACAAATGACGGCCATAGACGTCCTTCATATTTTTTAGAATATTAGTCAAATAATAATATAATCAGATTTTGTGAATGTGATGTCTAGATAAAAACCCCCCAAAACTAACTAATTCTGCAAAAAAAAATATTGTGCTTTTCTCAACCTCACTAAAATAAAAATGAGCGTCAACGTGTTAAATTTATAACGAGAGAGATAAAAGAGGTGAAGGGGTTAGGAGGGGACCACCGCAGTTGGCGGCAAGATAGTATTTTTCATTGGTTGGGATACCAGCTAGTGGATTATGAACATAATTGCCGGCCCCCACAATTTGGCATGGTGTTAAAGCCGTATATTTAAATTTATAACAGAGAGTGTTAAAAGAGGTGAAGGGGTTAGAGGGGACCACCGCAGTTGGCGGCAAGATAGTATTTTTCATTGGTTGGGATACCAGCTAGTGGATTATGAGCATAATTGCCGGTCCCCACAATTTGGCATGATGTTAAAGCCGTATATTTAAATTTATAACAAAGAGAGAGATAAAAGAGGTGAAGGGGTTAGAGGGGACCACCGCAGTTGGCGGCAAGATAGTATTTTTCATTGATTGGGATACCAGCTAGTGGATTATGAGCATAATTGCCGGTCCCCACAATTTGGCATGGTGTTAAAGCCGTATATTTAAATTTATAACAAAGAGAGAGAAAAGAGATGAAGGGGTTAGAGGGGACCACCACAACTGGTGGCAAGATAGTACTTCTCAGGGGACTCTAGAGGATCCCCTCAGTTGCTGACAAGACAGTTTTTTCATTGTTTGAGGTTTTAAGTACTCGAATTTGACCATAATTGCAAATCTTCACATCATCTTAGCATGCACTCCATTGATTTCCTATGGGGTGGGGGTAAAAAAAAATTGGACCAAAAATTGGCCCGGCAAGATCCGGATCCTTATTCTGGGAGCTATTCTTAGCCCAAATCCATTGTCAGAATTCGGTCCTCAAATTTTGCATACTCAACTACCTCCAGCGCCTGGTCTATTGGTAGATTAAAAGCTAATTTTTTAATATGTTATTAATCACTATCAAATACGTATAAAATAAAATTTTGAAGCAGATCTGACACAGGGTTATCGTGTAATTAATTTTTAAAAAATTGAAATTTAACATGTAGCCTATGGGGAATAACGACGAAACGCACACATATCGAATTATATAGGCATCTGTGCAAATGATACAAAAACAAAAAAACTTACATTTTATTAATTCACTTCCGAGGAATACGTTAAAAATAAAACCAAAAGTTTCTGCCGACCGCTTTTAAAGATATTTTAACAAGAAAGTCAAAAAAATTCTCCAAAATGACAGTCGCTAATATTTAAAAATAATGAATTCTCGAGAGTCAGACCAGCCTGGCAACGTCGCATAGCATAAGTGTCTTATCTCTATGTCAGATACATTTTTTTTTCAATTTTACAATATTTTTTCTCGCAAATCGTCCATTGTGTTTAAACTGATTTGCATTAAACATTGTAATATATTAAATAAAATAAAATTTAAGGCGTTTAAGATTTAAAATAGATAGTTGATGAATGCAATGTTGCCAGTTCTATATTACGTGAAAAACTGCTCGAGTCAAAAGTCATTCATTTATTATTTTTGGTAATTAAATTATTAACTTAATACAATTATAAACTATGATAGGTCACGACTAAATTATAATAAGGAATTTTGGCATTCAAATTTTTAATTTTATTTAAAAAAAATTTAGATTCTATTATGACTTACGATGTACTATCCGAACAACCTTAAAAAAGGTTGAAATATTTTTTTATAAACTAAATGCTTACGTAAACACTGGTTGACGTTTGCTTGTTATTGCCGGAAGTTTAACACCCAAAAAAGTGACAGATGGACGAATACACAAAAAATAATTCTAAATTTCTTTTGTCCAAAACGTCTTTGAATTTTTTTGACTATTACAATACTTTCTCAATATGAGAAAGTAAAAATACCTCCACACTTTTTACGTATTCATATATAATTTCGTCGAGACGGAAATGAGCAAAGAAAATTGTTTTTAATTTCCCTATCAGATATGGGTGATTCTTTTACAAACCGAACACTTTCTGACCGACATGTTTTTGATTTGGATGAAATTTTTTTTACGGGTTCTATAACGAAAAAAGATAGCCATCCGCGAGGATTTTCTTTTTCTTTAATATTTTGCGAAATATCGAGGGTCGAAAATTGAAAATTTGATGATTTTTCTGCTTAGACGCTCACTTTTAAAAATTCATAACTCCGGTTCTATTTGAGCTAGAAAAAACTTTTTTTACCATTTTAAAGCTAAAGAGTGAACTTTAAGAAAAAAATTGTTCCACAAAATTTATTAAAGATTTCACATTGTTATCAACAATTGAAATCTTAAAATCGATTTTTAATGGGGCCCCAACTGTATTCCATTTTTATTATAACCATCGCATTCTACGTCGAGTTATACCAATAACGGTTTTTTAATCGATGGAGAATCAATTAGTACTATTGAAAAAAATCCCGCCAAGTGCTCTCATGCGGTAAAATGACGTCATATCAAAAATAAGAAAAAAGTCCGGAGGTATTGAACCATCTTTCCAAAACTATATTTAGATTTAATGTAGCTTTTATGGTCAAGTAGCTATCCGTTGCACAAGTAGGGCTATTTTTCGATATTTTTTTGCCTAAAAAATGATGTTTTTCGAGAAAAAACTAATTTTGGAGTTAATTACTCGGGACTTTTTTACTTATTCTATTAGAGGTTTCTTTCTGCACCAAATGACATCCCATTTAGTCTGATCTGATTAGCCGTTCGGAATCTACAGGGGTTTAAACTTTCAAATTAGAATTTACCGCAGCACGGTAAAATAAAATGGTAGGAAAAAAATAAATGGTGAAATCTTTAGCTGAAAACTAATTCTTCCTAACCGTATATTCCCCATAATTATAGCTCTTAAGACAGAGGAGTTATTCAAGCCGATAAACTTTTTCGTGCAAAGATTTTTTTCTTGCCCTAGAGCATGAACGAAAAAGTTTATCGGCTTGAATAACTCCTCTGTCTTAAGAGCTATAATTATGGGGAATATACGGTTAGGAAGAATTAGTTTTCAGCTAAAGATTTCACCATTTATTTTTTTCCTACCATTTTATTTTACCGTGCTGCGGTAAATTCTAATTTGAAAGTTTAAACCCCTGTAGATTCCGAACGGCTAATCAGATCAGACTAAATGGGATGTCATTTGGTGCAGAAAGAAAACCTCTAATAGAATAAGTAAAAAAGTCCCGAGTAATTAACTCCAAAATTAGTTTTTTTCTCGAAAAACATCATTTTTTAGGCAAAAAAATATCGAAAAATAGCCCTACTTGTGCAACGGATAGCTACTTGACCATAAAAGCTACATTAAATCTAAATATAGTTTTGGAAAGAGTGGTTCAATACCTCCGGACTTTTTTTTCTTATTTTTGATATGACGTCATTTTACCGCATGAGAGCACTTGGCGGGATTTTTTTTCAATAGTACTAATTGATTCTCCATCGATTAAAAAACCGTTATTGGTATAAAATTCGACGTAGAATGCGATGGTTATAATAAAAATGGAATACAGTTGGGGCCCCATTGTTAAAAATCGATTTTAAGATTTCAATTGTTGATAACAATGTGAAATCTTTAATAAATTTTGGTGGAACAATTTTTTTCTTAAAGTTCACTCTTTTAGCTTTAAAATGGTAAAAAAAGTTTTTTTCTAGCTCAAATAGAACCGGAGTTATGAATTTTTAAAAGTGAGCGTCTAAGCAGAAAATCATCAAATTTTCACATTTTCGACCCTCGATATTTCGCAAAATATTAAAGAAAAAGAAAATCCTCGCGGATGGCTATCTTTTTTTTCGTTATAGAACCCGTAAAAAAAATTTCATCCAAATCAAAAACATGTCGGTCAGAAAGTGTTCGGTTTGTAAAAGAATCACCCATATGCGGATATAAGGTGATTTATAAATTAACATGAATAATTTAAGATTATATATTGACTGAAATTCTAAAAAAAAAAAAAAAAAATAATAACAAATGTAAAAAAAAGTGAAATAAACCTGTCTGTTATCTCTATTAGGAGAGCAGCCAAATTGTCCTGACTCTCTGGCTTCTGTTCAGTTGACTGGCCTCTAATTACGATAAATTCAAATATTACAATTTATATTCATTAATCACTAGTAAAAGAACGTGATGTGAATTCATTTAGAGGGCAGTCACCATTTCACCATTTCAGGATGCAATAGTTCTCTGCTTGGCATTTGAATAGATAGTGAAAATCCCTCCATTTACACCCATAAAAAGTTCAAGACCATAAATATATAAATAATAAATATCATCACGTGTTGTTTTAATTTTAAATAAGTATAAAGAGGGGAACTCAAGCCTTTTATTAACTAACTCACTTTCTTCAATCACGATAATCGAGTTGTAGTGGGAACTTTCTCCATAGTGGAAAGGGGTCAAGACTTTTTTTTTAAATCTTTTTTCCTTATTTATTATTCAATATAATTGAAAAAATTACTTAATAATCCTTCTTTCCTTCACTTTATTATACATTTGAATAAGTATTGTGGTCGTGCACAAACGCAAACCTATGCAGAGTCAAAGGGGTTTAAGTAAATTGGGTTTATGTGAATAGTGAAAATTAAAATTAATTTTTTTTTTTTTTTTTATAATGAAAAATGATGAATTTATTTGGTCGTCCGTCCACTGCGAAAGCGGGTTTTTTTTTTTTTTTTTTTTTTTTATCTACACTGTTTTTCTATCATTCTTATTTATTTGTATTTCTCTTTACACTCTATCATTTTTATTTATTTGTACTTCTACTACACATCAATCTTTGTAACATTTTACCTATATAATTTTTTGTAAAAATGGTGTATATTTATGTTTATTGTATTTTTTATAAGATTTACAAATTTTTGTATCGTTTTATACTCATGGCCCAAACTAGGCCAAGAGACAAATAAAAAAAAAAAAAAAAAACTGCGAAAGCGGAAAGTCCTGGTTCGAGTCCAGAGGGCGCAAGGCCCAATCAAACACAAACTCGCAAATATCCTTAATCGAAACAAAATAGTGATGGATTTATATTGTCCGATTTGAAAAAAAAAATTTATATCTGTAATGTCCATCTGGGTGGGCCACTTTTTCCGGGTATTACATTTCGCTCCGGAAAAACGTGGCTAAACAAACCGCCCTAGAGATACATAAACCTCTTAATTGTACTGAATTTGCCCCGTTTCGGCCCCAGATGAGGCATTTCTGACCCTTCCAGGGCATTATAACCGCTATGTTCAGACTAGAATGTCAGTTCTCATCGGAAATGAAATCTCGTTACCTAAAAATATGGTTGCTTTAACCTAATTAAAACTTATTGACAATTTTGGAATTTTCGGTCGAAATTTCAAAACTTTGAGGTTAAAATTCTCACAGAAGATATTGTCCGATTTAAAAAAAAAATGTATACCTGTAATAGTTTGTACAAGTCGAAAAGCTGATGCCGCGTCATAACGCCGTGTGCGGGCAGGGTTGATACAATACATATACATATACTCATACAACAGTATCGCCCCAACGCGGCGTTGCAAAAAACGCCAAACGCCGCGTTATAACGCGTTCTGTCTATTTAGGCCTTTAATATGTGTTTGTGGAGGTGGATTTGTACTAGAATACTTGATTATTAGAATAATTGATTCCTTATACGGCTTTTCGTGGAACGTATCTAGGCCGTAAAGCGAGCTATGGGTGTATATGAATATTTTTAATAAAACTCAAAAAGATTTTTTGAAGTAACTGGCATTTCTTTCTCTTGTCTGAGTTTATAAGTCAATTCACAGTCGAAAGAAATGTAAGGAAAACCCGTTAGGGACTAATGAAAGATAAGAAATTATACAAGGAGAACTCAAACAAAATAAATATTACTAAGACAGGGACACCTATTCAAACAGGACCATTTGTTAAAAATTATTACTTAATACCAGCATTGAAATTGAATGGCGCCTTCCATTCCCTCCCCGATTCTTGATAATTCATATGAATGTTAATGGATTTGGGTGTGCGACCTAAAAGGGAAAAGAACCCGATTTTCTAGCTAAAAAACTAGAGAGCTTATTTATCAGCACTTAAGATAGAAGAATTCGAATTTAATCAAAATCACTAATTTCAATTTTGGAAATATTTCAAAAATTTGTTCATTTTAAGTTTCTTGCCCTTTGAAGAATTCCTGATTATTTATTTATTTTTTTACTTTCTTCTTTATACAAAAAATTATACCTCGAGATTTTAGAATAATATTTTTGTTGGGATTATCTCTTTGTATGTGTATCTAAGCATAAGTGAGTGAACACGATATATTAAAAACGCAGAGCTAGATCGAGGAAATCTGTTATTATGTTTCTTACACTAAAATTATATTATAGATCTGCCTATACAGGGGTTGGATAAAATAATATGAACACCGGACATTAGACAATATTTATTTATTATAATGTGATGAGCTACCATTTGCTTGTGGAAATCTTTACAAGTTATTTATGGGTACTCTAGGATGTCTATTCTAAGTTTTCGACCTCGAGGTCCCTGTGCAGGGGGTGGGAGGGGGTGCAAAAACCTCAAAATCTTTGAACTTTTTCAGTTTTTTGCTTATATCTCGTACACTAAGAATATTTTGTGAACTGCTTAGGCTATTATTATTAAGCCAAATTCATAAAATGAATAAATTTAAAAATAAATTACGAAATATTTATGTAAAAATTGACTTGATGACTTAATTTATTATAAATGTTTAATTTTTTTTATGAAATTGTTCATTTTATTTTCGCAATCGAGTTCATCAAATGATGGATGGCAGGGGTATCAATGTCTTATGAATATAGATCCACTATTTTAAATGTCTAATCGAAATATTAAGCAATAAAAAAAGAACCGTTATTCAAAGCGTTCGTTATCAAAGACCTCTTTTTTATATATATAACATTTATATACTGTATAAAAATAAATCATTAATAATTTATAAAGAGACTGGCAAAGGGAATAATTTATATGATTAATTAAATAATTCAAATATGTTTTCTAGCAAAGAAATTAATTTAATTTATTTTACTGTAAATATCCCCTATGTTTTATTTTAGAGCACTGTCAACACTTTTTTTTAATACTAGCTGTGCCATCCGCCTTCGGTGGATAGGCTAATGGGCTTCGCCCCTCCCAGAATCCCTTTTTTGTTCTCTCCTATCGAAACCTCATCACATATTTGGCTCGGGCCCGCAGATGCTTGCGTCCCCTCCTAGAAACTGTTGACCGGATATAAAAAAAATCAAATAATTTTAAAAAATACAGTAGGCCTATACTATATAAGAGAAATGATCTTTCTGGTTGGCTGCAGGTGACCAATAATCATAGGTCTTTTGACATTATGCACTGGTGAAGGTCTTGTATCGTTAAAGCCGAATATAATAAATAAATTTTTGAAAATATTTGTTTATAGGGGAAAGTCGGACAAAACTGGGTAGGTGGACAAAACAGGGATTCACGTTTTATGGCTACATTTGTGGGGACACTTTGATAAAATTTTCACGTTAAAAGGTTAAGAATTCGGCGTCGGCAATATTACATTCCT
>JAKCPI010005776.1:0-16438 GCA_023213315.1 Euborellia annulipes
GTCCCGGGGCCTCTCAAAAGAAATTTTCATTTAATTTTGTTTTTACTTGAGCCCTGAGGGCCCCGGGGCCTCTCAAAGGGAAATTTTTATTAAATTTTGTTTTTACTTGAGCCCTGAGGGCCCTGGGGCCTCTCAAAGAGAAATTTTCATAAAATTTTGTTTTTACTTGAGCTCTGAGAGCCCCGGGGCCTCTCAAAGGGAAATTTTTATTAAATTTTCTTTTTTTTATCTAAATTTTCCCATTTTTACTTGAGCCCTGAGGGCCCCGGGGCCTCTCAAAGAGAAATTTTCATTAAATTTTGTTTTTACTTGAGCTCTGAGAGCCCCGGGGCCTCTCAAAGAGAAATTTTCATTAAATTTTGTTTTTACTTGAGCTCTGAGAGCCCCGGGGCCTCTCAAAGGGAAATTTTTATTAAATTTTGTTTTTACTTGAGCCCTGAGGGCCCTGGGGCCTCTCAAAGAGAAATTTTCATTAAATTTTGTTTTTACTTGAGCTCTGAGAGCCCCGGGGCCTCTCAAAGGAAAATTTTATTAAATTTTCTTTTTTTTATCTAAATTTTCCCATTTTTACTTGAGCCCTGAGGGCCCCGGGGCCTCTCAAAGAGAAATTTTCATTAAATTTTGTTTTTACTTGAGCCCTGAGGGCCCTGGGGCCTCTCAAAGAGAAATTTTCATAAAATTTTGTTTTTACTTGAGCTCTGAGAGCCCCGGGGCCTCTCAAAGGGAAATTTTTATTAAATTTTCTTTTTTTTATCTAAATTTTCCCATTTTTACTTGAGCCCTGAGGGCCCCGGGGCCTCTCAAAGAGAAATTTTCATTAAATTTTGTTTTTACTTGAGCTCTGAGAGCCCCGGGGCCTCTCAAAGAGAAATTTTCATTAAATTTTGTTTTTACTTGAGCCCTGAGGGCCCTGGGGCCTCTCAAAGAGAAATTTTCATAAAATTTTGTTTTTACTTGAGCTCTGAGAGCCCCGGGGCCTCTCAAAGGGAAATTTTTATTAAATTTTCTTTTTTTTTATCTAAATTTTCCCATTTTTACTTGAGCCCTGAGGGCCCCGGGGCCTCTCAAAGAGAAATTTTCATTAAATTTTGTTTTTACTTGAGCTCTGAGAGCCCCGGGGCCTCTCAAAGAGAAATTTTCATTAAATTTTGTTTTTACTTGAGCTCTGAGAGCCCCGGGGCCTCTCAAAGAGAAATTTTCATTAAATTTTGTTTTTACTTGAGCCCTGAGGGCCCTGGGGCCTCTCAAAGAGAAATTTTCATTAAATTTTGTTTTTACTTGAGCCCTGAGGGCCCCGGGGCCTCTCAAAGAGAAATTTTCATTAAATTTTGTTTTTACTTGAGCCCTGAGGGCCCCGGGGCCTCTCAAAGAGAAATTTTCATTAAATTTTGTTTTTACTTGAGCCCTGAGGGCCCCGGGGCCTCTCAAAGAGAAATTTTCATTAAATTTTGTTTTTACTTGAGCTCTGAGAGCCCCGGGGCCTCTCAAAGAGAAATTTTCATTAAATTTTGTTTTTACTTGAGCCCTGAGGGCCCCGGGGCCTCTCAAAGAGAAATTTTCATTAAATTTTGTTTTTACTTGAGCCCTGAGGGCCCTGGGGCCTCTCAAAGAGAAATTTTCATAAAATTTTGTTTTTACTTGAGCTCTGAGAGCCCCGGGGCCTCTCAAAGGGAAATTTTTATTAAATTTTCTTTTTTTTATCTAAATTTTCCCATTTTTACTTGAGCCCTGAGGGCCCCGGGGCCTCTCAAAGAGAAATTTTCATTAAATTTTGTTTTTACTTGAGCCCTGAGGGCCCTGGGGCCTCTCAAAGAGAAATTTTCATAAAATTTTGTTTTTACTTGAGCTCTGAGAGCCCCGGGGCCTCTCAAAGGGAAATTTTTATTAAATTTTGTTTTTACTTGAGCCCTGAGGGCCCTGGGGCCTCTCAAAGAGAAATTTTCATTAAATTTTGTTTTTACTTGAGCTCTGAGAGCCCCGGGGCCTCTCAAAGAGAAATTTTCATTAAATTTTGTTTTTACTTGAGCCCTGAGGGCCCTGGGGCCTCTCAAAGAGAAATTTTCATAAAATTTTGTTTTTACTTGAGCCCTGAGGGCCCTGGGGCCTCTCAAAGAGAAATTTTCATTAAATTTTGTTTTTGCTGTGATTGCTACACCAGATTTTTTGTTTCGACATGTATTTAGTTTCCGAAACATTCGATTTTCAAGATGTAAAATTTATATGTGAAAATATTTATATTTTGATACCATGGCAACCATTTCTCCTATCTTTTCTATGGAGTACAAGAGTAAAGTGGTCTTCAGAAGATTTCAATGACAAAATGAGAATATACATTTTAAAAAGAATCTAAAAAATAATTGGCGGGAATTTAGAGAAAATTGAAAAAAACTGAAAAAGTGCATCAGTAAAGTACTAGTACTCTTTGGTCGATTTTGTTCAAAAGCTTCGTGTCACGTCCCAGCTGGGTGCCTAACTTGAATATAAAATTTCAACCTCCTAGCTCTTTTCGTTCTTGAGATATTTTGTTCACAGACAGACCATGTTGCGAAAACCTCTTTTTAGGATTCAGGGACCTCAAAACGTGTATATCCATCAAAATCTCGACATCGAATTTTTGACATGAATCCAATACTTTCTCTATATATTAACATATATATAGAGGTAAGAGAAAGTAAAAATAAATTCTTTAATTTTTAAGGGGATTATAGGCTTAATATATTTTAACATAAAAGCTTTTAATAATGAAATAAATAGAATATATTTCATATTATTCACATATCCCTTCCCTTTTCTCTTCTCTTTCTCTTCGAATGACAAACAGACAGACAGTTACACTATTGACATGGAATTCCTGTCGAATCATTTAGTAATCACTCTCTGAGAGACAGAGGCGTACCGAGGCATTTGGGGGCCTGGGGCGGAACTAGAAGAGGGGGCCTTATATTGAATTTTTTTTTTTTTTTGAGGGGGTGGTCATCTTTAAATATCCCTCTCCTCCATACACAAAAATATTTTTAAAATACCGTATATCCCTGAACCCCAAGGGTCCCGGGGCCTCTCAAAAGAAATTTTCATTTAATTTTGTTTTTACTTGAGCCCTGAGGGCCCCGGGGCCTCTCAAAGGGAAATTTTTATTAAATTTTGTTTTTACTTGAGCCCTGAGGGCCCTGGGGCCTCTCAAAGAGAAATTTTCATAAAATTTTGTTTTTACTTGAGCTCTGAGAGCCCCGGGGCCTCTCAAAGGGAAATTTTTATTAAATTTTCTTTTTTTTATCTAAATTTTCCCATTTTTACTTGAGCCCTGAGGGCCCCGGGGCCTCTCAAAGAGAAATTTTCATTAAATTTTGTTTTTACTTGAGCTCTGAGAGCCCCGGGGCCTCTCAAAGAGAAATTTTCATTAAATTTTGTTTTTACTTGAGCTCTGAGAGCCCCGGGGCCTCTCAAAGGGAAATTTTTATTAAATTTTGTTTTTACTTGAGCCCTGAGGGCCCTGGGGCCTCTCAAAGAGAAATTTTCATTAAATTTTGTTTTTACAGCAATATTGCGAATCTTTCATAAATTGCCAATATTGCATCAATATTGCAAATCTTGCAAAATATTGGCAATATTGCAGCGGCAATATTCAAGCTAGGGATATTGCAGCAACATTGTTGCAATATTCCTATGTCCCCCTTTTTGCAACATTGCAGTAATATGCTTCAATATTATTGCTGCAATGTTGCTGTTTGAGCTGCAATATTGTCAATATTGAGCAAGATTGGCAATATAGCTGCAACGTTACTGTAATATTCCAAGCTGTCTGGGATTATACCGCCGGCTACCGGGGACATTCCACACCCTGATTGCTTGGAGTCACCGATCCCGAGCTTTCGGCGCGCTAGGCATTACTTAACTGTTCGTGACTCTCCATTGCCAGCCTTCCCCCCCCCCCCGGCTCTTAAATATCTTTTCTTTCGAATTTTTTTTAACAAAGAAATCCAGATATTTTTTTTTTTTCAATGTTTTTATCTTTGAATTTCTATTTAATATAAAATTTCAGTCAGTAAAAGACATAAAATTATATAAATACTTAGATATTTCAAAGTTACTTTCCGAAGAGACATTATCATCAAAGATGATCGCGCTATAAAATATCCCTGACAAAGAAAGAAGGGCTTCTTCCGGAAATTTCATTTTTACGAGGGCTCAAGAAGTCTTTCTAGAGGAGTTTAGGGTGTTTAATCCCTATGGAAAGCTAAAAGGTTCAAATGGAGTTTTTAGAGGCCCAAATAACTGACCATATGAGTTGTGGAGTACTTTTTACTTTCGACCAAGTTCAACCAAGAGTTATTAAAAATTATATTTCTTTTTTTTTCTTTTTATTTGACCTATAAATATATTTAAATTAAAAAAAAAAAAAAAAAACGCACACAATTTTCTCTCATCTTCGGTAATTTTTTTTTTTTTTTTTTAATTTGCTTACAATCATTTGAAATAAATAAAATACAGTATTTATTTATCATTTCTCCTATGACACTTGTCTATAATTATTTAAATAGCGAATTATTTTAGTCATTTGATTATTAAAATTCAAATTTTTCTAACGAGATTTAAGTTAATCATTTTATACATTTGTTTCATCTATCAACTTTTTGTTGCATATTGTCGATCTGGTGGTATATTTGAAAAAAAAATCGAACTTTTTTCAAATTTAATTTTACTTTCTCTTACCTATATATGTAATATATTGTTTTATTAATCTTTCTCGTCATCAGAGGCTATTTACACGTTCTTAATTTTTTTTCAAATTAATTAAGATCTAGGGTAACAGTATATCAACATATTTTTGTCGCTTCATTTTTTTCCAGAAATATTTTTACGGCGGGGGGAGGGGGGGGGGGGAGGGAAAAAAGGGAAAAAAAAAAATAAAATACAATTTTTTTTTTTTTTTTTTACTTTTTTTAATTAAAATCTTTAGAACCAATTTTGTGAAAATCGAAAAAAACTGAAAAAATACTTCGGGTAATACTTTTTGGCCGATTTTGTTCAAAACCTTATTTTCACGCCTCAGGGGGATGCCTAACTTAAATTTAAAATTTAAACATCATAGCTCATTCCATTTGATTTATTTACCTTTTAGTAAAGAGAAAATAACAAATTTCTTGGTATAAGATTAATAATTTGAGAAAAAGTAGGAATTTGATATTTTCAATACAATTTCTTGAATTCGCAAAATTCAAATTCATTTTCTATTTGTGTAATATTTATATTTAAGAGATTAAACTACGATGAACTCTCTTTTAATATTCCAAGGCTTGCCAGGACCAAATAAACAATTCTAGTTTTTTCAATCTTCAATGTTTGAGACTTTTGCTTTTACATGGGGTTTGGAATACAATCATTTAGACCAGAGGTTCCCAACCTGGGCTGACTGGAACTAGGCTGCGGTCGTTTAAGGAAAGATAAAAATTATATACATATACAGGGTGTTTCAAAAAAGACTTTTTACAACTTTGAAAATTCATATAAATTTATACAGAGTAACTAGAAAGGGATTGTGGTGTTAATTTGTAGAGAAACACCTTAAGTTTTGACTCACCTACCTAGTTCGCTAGTGCCGAATCGCACTATCACGAGCACTAGCGGCAGATGGTTGTCTTCACACCCGAGCGAGCTAGCTCTGTTTTTTGGTTTGAATTACCAAAGTCATATAAATTTATCCAAAGAAGCCTCACAGCTGGTTTTAGTGTTGTTTAAAGAGAAACACATCAAGTTTTTTTTTTTTTTTTATTACATTTTAAAAAATTCAACAAAAGAACAAAACAAAACGGCTTCTCTAAAATTAATTATTTTATAAAAGAGTAAAATTCATTTTCTAAGGATTATTATCTGAAATTATAATTAAATAATAATTATTAAAACGATATCCTGGGATTACACTTTTTTTACATTTGAGTTTTTCTTTCTCCAAATCCTGTCTGTTATTATCAAAATAATTAAAAAAAAAATTACGTTGAGATATCCACTTTTTGTATTGTTTAACGAGATAGACGATTCTGTGGCGGGCGTAGTAATTTATTTTGTTAAACATGTCTTAATAGAAGGCAATGAAGAAAACATTTAGGAAGAAAGTAAATCTTTAATAATAAATCCATTTTTAAAAATAATGAGAGGTGTTAAATATAATAAAAAGTATTAAAATTCAAAGAAAGTGTTTTGTTGCATACAAAATGGCTTTATTTAGTACTAACTAATGAGCTCTTAAAATACAAAAGGGATGATTTTATCTAATAGAGATAAGAATTATTTCATCCCATTTAATATCATTATATTAGAAAGTATACTAAAGTATCTTTTATTGTTGTTTCTAGAAATTTTATTATTTTCATTTCAAACAATAGCTTCATTTGTCGCAATAAAATTTTTTTTTTACTTTTCAAAACATCTCTTATATTTTTTCTTCTTTTTTTTTTACTACACGACATAATCAAGCTTAATTTTGTTATATATTTCTTCTTCTCGCGTTCTCAATTGAAATAAATAAAAATTTTTTGTCACTTCGAATAAAAATCTAAAATTTATTTTCGCAAAACTAATTTCAAGTTAAACTACCCCTAACGCTTTTTTTATCATGTTGTAATAAAAAATATATCTTATATAAGAAAGGGAATGATGGCAGAATCTTCCCTCTTTTTTTTACACCCCTCTTTCTCTCTTAATGCTAGAAGGATTGTCGAAAATTTATTCAGAAGATCGATTTGCGGGTCCAAAAGGGGATGGGTGAAGGGGGCTTTGGCTGGTTTGGGGGCGTGTCAGTTCAGATTGGACAGACTCGAACCGGTAATTGAAAATTGCCCTTCGTTGTTTAATTAAAGGCATTTTCAAACTCAATCGCACACCATTTAACATAAATTTTACTTGAAAAAAATACCGTGGTTGAGTAAAAAAATTTCTTTTATAAAAATACTTTTTAAAAATCTGGTGAGACTGGTCGCACAGCACACAACTTTCTTTTACTTTCGGTAATCGAAAGTTGTATATAAACTTTTATTTAATTTGCATACGTATTCCTTCGTATCCCATGTCTTCTTTCCTTTATTTGTTAAGTACTGGTTGTATCCTTTCGGAATTTCCACCAATATATCTTCTTCGAGTGGAGCATTCAAATAGGCAGCATTTATGTCCACATGGTGTATGTCCCATTCATTTTTTACACTCATCGCCATCATCATTCTTAGTGTTTTTCTTTGCACGACCGGTGTATATCTACTAAAATCATCTGTAAAGGTTAAAACATATCTCTTACCTCCTATGGATTCTGGATATATTGGACCAAGTATATCTGAGTGAATTAAATCTAGTACATTCTTACTTCTTGTTTCACTTCTCGTTGGGAATTTTTGCCTCTTCATCTTTCCAACCATGCATACTTCACAGATCTCTTGATTACTCTTTTCTGGTTTTTTCTTCATACTTCCTTAAAGTTTTATATAAATCGTTAAAATTCTGGTGTCCCAGCCTCTTATGCCATGTGTTCATTTCAATTTCACTTTTATTATAATACGCTTTTTTAATTTCCTCGCTAATTATATATAATCCATCTTGATTTCTTCCTTTTATTACTGATGAGTTTAGATCTAAAAATACTTTATTGTTAGTAAAATGAGTACAAATACCTTTTTTGTCTAACTTCGCCACTGAGAGTAGATTTCCTGTTAACTTTGGGACATATAACACATCCTTAATCGTAAATTCTTCTACTACTCCCTCGTTATTTTCAAACTTTGTATATATATCTCCGTGTCCTTCGCATTCTAATTTCTCTCCATTTGCATTTATTATCGAATAATTACATTTTGTCATTACTCTAAATTTATTTTTGTTATTTGTCATATGATCCGTGGCCCCGCTATCTATTATCCAGTCATTTTCACCTAGTTTCGAACTTCTTTCTTGAATTTTATATACACATTTTTCTTTTTGTTCTCTTATACTCAACATTGCTTTTCCTCTATCATTTTACCTTTGAAGAATCTCAAAATAAGCTTTTGAACAAAATCGGCCAAAAAGTACTAGTACTTTACTGATGTACTTTTTCAGTTTTTTTTCGATTTTCTCAAAATTCCCTCCAAGGATTTTTTTTTAAATTCATAAATGAACTATTTTTTAGATGCTCTTTAAAATGTATATTCTCATTTTGCCGTTGAAATCTTCTGAAGACCACTTTACTCTTGTTCTTCATAGGAAAGATAGAACTGGTTGCCATGGTAACGGAATTTAAATCTTTTTCTTTTTATTAGATTAAAAATCTGGTGTGACTGGCGCACAGCACACAACTTTCTCTTACCTTCGGTAATCGAAAGTTGTGCACTGTGCTTGTCACACCAGATTTTTTGTGTCGACATGTATTTAGTTCCCGGCAGTAGGGAATATTTGAATTCAGATGTAAAATTTATAAGTATGGGAAAATATTTATATTTTGTTACCATGGCAACCATTTCTCCTATCTTTCCTATGAAGCACAAGAGTAAAGTGTGCTTCAAACAATTTTGTGGGCAAAACGAGAATATACATTTGAAAGAGCATCTAAAAAATAATTGATTTTTGAATTTTAATCAAAATCGTTAGAGCGAATTTTGAGAAAATCGAAAAAAACTGAAAAAGTACATCAGTAAAGCACTAGTACTCTTTGGCCGATTTTGATTAAAAGCTTATTTTTCCGGTCCCGGGGGTGTTTAACTTAAATATAAAATTTCAGCCTCATAGCTCAATTCCTTCATACTTAAAATTTGACACACACACCCACCCACCCACCCACCCACACACAGACAGACCATGTCGCGAAAACCACTTTTTTGGATTCAGGGGACCTCAAAACGTGAAGATCCATCAAAATCTCGACATCGAATTTTTGACATGAATCCAATACTTTCTCTCTATATATATATTACATATATACATAGGTAAGAGAAAGTAAAAATCAATTATTATTTAAATTCCCATTTTTACTTTCTCTTACCTATGTATATATGTAATATATATATAGAGAGAAAGTATTGGATTCATGTCAAAAATTCGATGTCGAGATTTTGATGGATCTTCACGTTTTGAGGTCCCCTGAATCCAAAAAGTGGTTTTCGCGACATGGTCTGTCTAGTGTGTGTGTGTGGGTGGGTGGGTGGGTGGGTGGGTGGGGTGTGTGTGTGTGTGTGTTCAATTTTAAGCATGAAGGAATTGAGCTAGGAGGTTGAAATTTTATATTTAAGTTAAACAGCCCCCGGGACCGGAAAAATAAGCTTTTAATCAAAATCGGCCAAAGAGTACTAGTACTTTACTGATGTACTTTTTCAGTTTTTTTCGATTTTCTCAAAATTCGCTCTAACGATTTTGATTAAAATTCAAAAATCAATTATTTTTTAGATGCTCTTTCAAATGTATATTCTCGTTTTGCCCTCAAAATTGTTTGAAGCACACTTTACTCTTGTGCTTCATAGGAAAGATAGGAGAAATGGTTGCCATGGTAACAAAATATAAATATTTTCCCATACTTTTTTTTTTTTTTTTTTTTTTTTAAACATTCACACTTTTTTTCTCATTCACACTCACACTGACACACACATTCACACTGTCTTTTCGGCAGCTCAGGCCATATAAGACATTTACGATAACCGTTATTTATGAATTTATATATATTAGGGTCCAGGCATTTTTATTTAAGCCATCTGGTATCCAGATGGCTTAAATAAAATCATCGGACTGCCTGGGGTCCGAACCCGCGACGTTTGGTATATGAGGTTAGCACGCTAACCTCTACACCACGCCCCGTGGGCTTTCCCATACTTATAAATTTTACATCTGAATTCAAATATTCCCTACTGCCGGGAACTAAATCTATGTCGACACAAAAAATCTGGTGTGACAAGCACAGTACACAACTTTCGATTACCGAAGGTAAGAGAAAGTTGTGTGCTGTGCGCCAGTCACACCAGATTTTTTTAATTTATTTGTGTCTTTGATTGTTTCCGGGAAAACATATATCACTCTCTCTCTCTCTCTCTCTCTCTCACTTGCAAACATTATCGCCTGTCTCTCCGCCTTCTCTCATAGGCCTAATGTTAATTTCCTATAGGGATTTGTATGTTAATTTCGATTCAAAAGGGGGTCCCCTTTGGAACTTTTTACGCGTTTAAAATTTTTTTTTCCAATTCTTATGAAATTTTGTATTTATTTACGATTCTATATTGTGTATAAAATGTCCAAATATGAGATTAAAATTTTGAAAAATAACCATAGTTTATTTCAAGCAGTCAACATTTAAAATGCAAGTTTGAAACTAAGGTGCTATGGGAAACTAAATATATCTCGACACAAAAAATCTGGTGTGACCAGCACGGTGCACAACTTTCTCTTACCGAAGGGTAAGAGAAAGTTGTGTGCTGTGCGCCAGTCACACCAGATTTTTTAATAGAAAATTTGGATATTAATTTTGCATATAAAGAAGAGAAGGTCATTGCAGGTTATTCATTAATTTAAACGTCGAAAGTCGAAAACGCGGAGTGAGATAGAAACCCGGACATGTTTGCAACACCCCCCCCCCCCCCACTCACCCCCTCATCCTCTGCCGAAATTCATTCCAAACTTTTGGACCTACTCACGTCGAGTTAGTCGCCAAAATCCACACACATAGAGAGAAATACACATGAAAATGATTAATTCAGTTGAGGGACCGACGAACAAACATATTTATAAATATTCATCCGTTGTCAAACTCATTGCGCAAATAAAAAAAAAAAAAAAAAAAGCAAATCTATATATATTTATAAAATAAATAAATAATCAACAACAAAAAAAGAAAGTTATAAAAAATAAATTTAACATTCAACTGGGAGTTGTTTGTGGCCGACCGGGCATCGTTTAACTTTCTCGGTGTTTGATATCCTTTAAGCAAATAAAACTTGATTTAATTTAAGATTTAAATAAATAAACGCGAGGGTGTGTGCTCACCTTGATTAAAACTTAACGAGGGTATTGAAATCTAAATTGTAAGAGTAAAAAAAAAAAAATAAAATAATTTTGTTTAATTAAAACTTATTTCATGGCACTGAATATTATCATTTTATTTAGAAAGTATTCGTTCGAATAAAAAAAAAAAAAAAAAAACTGATGAATTTTGATGGAAATACATGTTTAGGGGATTCCTAAATACAATATTTTTTTTTTTAAATCAATTTTCTGAAAATTTGCTCAAGAGATTTTGATTAAAATTCCATTAGTTTTTTTCCCAAGAATTGTTTGAAATATCCTTTATTCTAGTATAATACTTTGTAGTATAAATAATAAAAAAAATATAAATATTGTCATCTGATAGATAGTTGAAAATGATTATTTTTGATGAAATAATTTGATTAATTTGAAATTTTACTTCTTGGATTGTCGTGTACAAACAAAAAAAAAAAAAAAATATATAAATAAAATAAAATAAATAATAAATTTATGTTATCTCAAAATATTTGTCGCAGCATAGCACTCAAATTTCGAGGATAAGAGAAAGAAAGTTATGTGATGTACTATTTTCACACCATTTTTTTTTTTTCAATAAGTTAAATAATATACATTTTTTATTTTTATTTTATTTGAATACTTTTATCATAAAAAAATTTTAATCTTCAGAAAAATATTATTTGTAATTCATAAGGGGGTGAGTTGTGGTTAAAAATAAAATTAAAATTTTTTAGCTTTTTTTGAGTCCCGAATGAATTATGACAAATTTTAAAATTCATAAAAAATAATTTTCTATATTTTATTTTATTAGGGATGATTTGGGGGTTGGAAACATAAAAATATTCTGTTTTAATTTTATTTTGATTCCATCACAAAATGTTTTTTTTTTCTCTCTCTTTTCGATAAGAAATAAAAATTTTCTTAAAGAATAAAATGAGTCTTGTTTGAACGATTTCACTAACGGGTCTCTTTCCTGAACGAAAGCAAATCTCTCAGTTGTGTTAGAACGCGCATTACAATCGCATCTAGAGTGCATTTAAAAAGTTTTTTTTCTCTTGTTTTTGTTTATTGTGGTGAATTAAGTGCGTGAATGAAGAAAGGGTAACCCACCCTGCTGTGCCCTGGCATCATCCCCCTCCTCCCATAGGTATTTATTCATCGAACTTATTTATATAATATAAATAAGTGAAAGTAAAAATGGAATGATTTAAATAAATATGGCGGAGGGGTGGCTTACCACCCTACTCTGTCATTTATTTAAATATTTAATATAAATTAAATCCCATAAATTTCTGCATTTAGACATCTCTGAATAAATTATTTATTTTTTTTATTTGTCTGACGACAGTACAGCACCCAAGTTTCGATTATAGAAATTAAATCACTCGTGCAATTAGTCACATCAACGTTTTTTTTTTCTGTATCTAACATCATTTAGATTCTTTAAATTCAATTGAAATAAAATATTTTCTCGGTTGTAGCGGTACACCAACCCCTAACCCCTAACTGAGACGAGTAATCTACCACTGTGCTATTAGATAGATATAAGTTGTAATTTTTTGAAGTATTAAATTTTTTTTTTACTCTTAACTCAGAGGTAGAGCATTCGCTTCTGATACCAAAATTCGAGCATCCCGTTCCTGACGAAAACATTTATTTCAATTGAAATAAATAGAAACGGGATCAGATGCGGAAAAAAACCTTAAACAAATTAAAAAAAAAATTTATTTTTAAGCAATACTAATTAATTTTTTTCTCTTTTGTTTCAGGTAAGTCATTTATCAATTTCCTGATTGTCTCTGCACTAGTAAGTACTAATACAATTAACTTGACTTGTTTAAATTAATTCGATAATCAAGCATATTTTTTTCATATATCACTGAAAATTTAAATTTAAACAAAATTTCTTTTATGATTTAGCAACCAGAATGCGTGTAATTAAAATGTTGATTATTTTTCGGAAAGGGTTATCTCCCCTCAACCACCATCTCTCACTCCCCATTACCACAGATTAATTTAACTAAAATCTAACTCAGTACTTTCATAAATAAAATCAAATATGCCTTGTAAAAAATGATTAATGATATTACTTCCATTCATTTATTATGCTTTTATGATGGACCACCTGTTTTCTTCTTGTTGCCTGTCGCATTTTCCACCTGAAAAGTATCTAGAATGTTTACCAATAATAAAATCATTTTTCGAAATAAAAAAAAAAAAAATACGCGTTGACCTAATACAAAAAAATCACTCGTCAAATTTATAAATGATTACATTCAATTATTCATTTTTATCTGTTGACATATGAAAAAAAGCATCCATTAAAGTTAATTAAATCCATTTGAAGGTAACGTGAATTGATTCTTCAAATTGAATCTAAAAAAAAAATAATAATTTTTCAAAAGAGAGACGCAGTCGATTACGATTATTGACTCTCTCCAAGCATTTTTTTTTTATTAATTATAAAATTTTGTTAAACATCTAACGATATCCTATCTCTTTTTCCATTTTCGTATTATATTTATCATTCGAGACTTTTATCGACATAATAAATAATATTTAATATTGACTTTAGAGAAAGAATAAGAATATTAGTTTTTTTTTTTTTTGTTCTGTTTAAAACAAAAACAAGGGGATGAAAAAAAAAAACAGCGAAACTTTTTTTTTTGTGCAATTGTCAGAATTTGTTTCCTTTTTTTTTTTTGAATTCTGATGAACTTGCTAAAAAAAAGTGACAAATATATCAACTTGTTAATTTTTTTTTTTTTTTGTTCAATTTATCAGATGAAAAGTTCGCTTTTTTAATTTGTTAGTATGACCCCCTCCCCCTTTCACCCCTTTTTATTCTCCCTTCTCATCAAGGCATCTCTGTTATTATCTAATAAATATTGTTTATATTTAAATAAAATATTTTTCTCAATAGAAATCTAAATCATTGAATGCTAACAAAAAATTTCAAAATTTGTTTTTTTTTGTCTTTTTCGCCTTCAATTGAAATAAATTTTTGTTCCTTGGGAACTCCAAAATTAATGTTTGCTTACAAATATCTAAAAAAAAAAAAAATAATATTGTACAGTGAGCGCCACAATTAAGTCCCCACCTGATAGCTATAGACTTAAGTATAAGGTATAGTATATGGTGAATTTTATTGAACGAAAAGGTAAAACGTAAAATCTGGTATAGTTAACTAAATGGGATGTTTGGCCTCCTCAATAAAAAACACTCACAGTCTTGTTAAATGATATAGTTAATTTTATTTTACCTTTTCAAATTGAAAATTATTTCACTATATACCATATACCAGCGTTTTCCAAACTGTGAGGCGCGCCTCCCTAGGGAGCCGGGGACTAGTCTAAGGGGAGGCGCGAATATCAGCCAAAATTATTTCTTTTATTGTGACATTTAGGCCACTAGTCTAGGCCATCTTCAGGGCCGGAGGCGAGAATAAATGAAATTTTCATTCAAAATTAAAATTTCATTTATTCTCGCCTCCGGCTCTTAAGTATGCCGAAACGTCACACTAATTTTGGCTGCATAAGACTAGGAATTTTTTTTTTTACTTCTCTTTAATATAAATTTATATTTTTTAGCATTAAAAATTTTTGTTTTTGTATTATTTTACAAAATGGGGGAGGGGGGAGGCGTCATATGATTAAATATTTTTAAGGGAGGCGTTGTAACATAAAGTTTGGAAACCACTGCCATATACTAAGGGCTATAGATATCAGGTGGGGACTTAATTGTGGCGTTCACTGTACAATAATTAATTCTCTCCAGACTTCTTTAAGATAGTAGGATTCAAGATTTTAGGTTGAAGCTTTATTTCCTTCCTCAGAAAGACCTTTTTTTATTTTTGGGCATCTGAGGCCATATAAACTTTAAACGGCACTTAGTTTTTTTTTTTTTTTTTTTTTAGTATGATAATGACGATATAAATGATTTATTTATACCAGCTGATATTCAATTCATTTAAATAAATATTTATCGTACTGCCTGGGATCCGAACCCACTCTCCTTGACTTTTGATATTTACATTTGTTCATTTACAACTTGAATTCTCCGACCCTCGGGCTTGGTATAGTTGGTAGTGCGCCTGCCTTGTTTACCATTTGGATACCAAATGGCTTAAATAAGAATCAAGGGCGGATACAAGGGGGGGGTAAAGGGGGGTAATTACCCCCCCGAGATTCGAAAAAAATACCTTTTTTTCGCAAAAAAATTTATTTTTAATGTAAAATTTTTAGAATTAATACTTAAAAATTTGATTTGTATTTATATTCTGGCAAACAAGTACAGAATGCGCTTTTAAATTACCGAAATTAAAAAAAAATAGTGTGCTGTGCGACGAGTCACACCAGATTACTCCCCCCCGAGAAACACCTCTGGATCCGCCCTTGATAAGAATGCCTAAACCCCCAATAAATAATTACTAAAATACTGAGTATCTTATGGCCTAAGTTGCCGAAAAGACTGCGTGTATGTGTGTGTGTTTAAAAAAAAATTCTAATATATCAACGGAAAATAAATATAGGTCGACACAAAAAAATCTGGTGTGACAAGCACAGATCACAACTTTTGTTTACCGAAGGTAAGAGAAAGTTGTGTGCTGTGCGATCGGACACACCAGATTTTTTTTAAATAAAAACCACAAATTCAGTAATAATGTCATTTGTTGGCCAGAGAGAGGTGAGGGAGAGGGAGAGAGATTTTAATTAAATATTAAATATTCATTTAGGCATAAATAAAAACAAAAATATTTATTAATTAAGAATCGGAATTCAATTTGAAATTTAATTATTATGATGATAAAGGGGGATTGCAAATATTAAAATATCATATTTTTTTTTTTAATTTAATTGATAATAACCTTGATAGTAGAATTTATGACCGCCAGCATAATAATATTTTGACTCACCTCGTTTTTTTTTTTTTTTTTTTTTTTTTTTTTTTTTTTTTTAAACGTGAATTTTATGATACCTTATTATATTTATTAGGCACTTGATTAATAAAAGTTTTTTTTTTTTTTTTTTGCTCCTTCCACACCTTAAAATAGGAAATAATAAATTATTATTTGAATTGGTAATTTATGGTATACTAGTGTAATATCATTACAATCACCAACAACTTTTTGTTAATTAATATTCGTATAAATTATTTTAAGATATATAATAAATCACACTCTTTAAAGGTGTTTTGGTTTTTTGATAAATAGGCTACTAGATTTCCCGGAAAACGAACCTAGAACTTTTGGTTTTTAGAGGCTTTTTTCCAATTTTAATTGGACTCTGTTACGCATTAGTGTGTCAAGCGCCAAAAAAATTAAAAATTGAGTTAAAAACGGAATATTGTTTCAAATGCTACAATTAATAGTATTTTTTTATGAAATATGTCCTAAAAAATTTATATTTAATGTTACTTGCACAATTGACAAAAAAAAACAAACAAAATGATATATAAT
>JAKCPI010005777.1:0-30400 GCA_023213315.1 Euborellia annulipes
TCCCGTACAAAATATTGTAAAATTGAGCGACTGATTTATTTATATCAGATATATATAGATAATAAAATATATAGATAATAGTACATCACATAACTTTCTTTCTCTTATCCTCGAAATTTGAGTGCTATGCTGCGACAAATATTTTGAGATAACATAAATTTATTAATTATTTTATTTTATTTATTTATTTTTTTTTTTTTTTGTTGTACACGACAATCCAAGAAGTAAAATTTCAAATTAATCAAATTATTTCATCAATAATAATCATTTTCAACTATCTATCAGATGACAATATTTATATTTTTTTTATTATTTATACTACAAAGTATTATACTAGAATAAAGGATATTTCAAACAATTCTTGGGAAAAAAACTAATGGAATTTTAATCAAAATCTCTTGAGCAAATTTTCAGAAAATTGATTTTAAAAAAAAATATTGTATTTAGGAATCCCCTAAACATGTATTTCCATCAAAATTCATCAGTTTTTTTTTTTTTTTTTTTTATTCGAACGAATACTTTCTAAATAAAATGATAATATTCAGTGCCATGAAATAAGTTTTAATTAAACAAAATTATTTTATTTATTTTTTTTTTTTTTACTCTTACAATTTAGATTTCAATACCCTCGTTAAGTTTTAATCAAGGTGAGCACACACCCTCGCGTTTATTTATTTAAATCTTAAATTAAATCAAGTTTTATTTGCTTAAAGGATATCAAACACCGAGAAAGTTAAACGATGCCCGGTCGGCCACAAACAACTCCCAGTTGAATGTTAAATTTATTTTTTATAACTTTCTTTTTTTGTTGTTGATTATTTATTTATTTTATAAATATATATAGATTTGCTTTTTTTTTTTTTTATTTGCGCAATGAGTTTGACAACGGATGAATATTTATAAATATGTTTGTTCGTCGGTCCCTCAACTGAATTAATCATTTTCATGTGTATTTCTCTCTATGTGTGTGGATTTTGGCGAGTAACTCGACGTGAGTAGGTCCAAAAGTTTGGAATGAATTTCGGCAGAGGGTGAGGGGGTGGGGGGGGGGGTTGCAAACATGTCCGGGTTTCTATCTCACTCCGCGTTTTCGACTTTCGACGTTTAAATTAATGAATAACCTGCAATGACCTTCTCTTCTTTATATGCAAAATTAATATCCAAATTTTCTATTAAAAAAATTGTAAATATAAAGAGAGAGACAATTTAATTTTTCGAGAAGTGAATCAATATTCGACAAAGGTAGGCCTACTACTATCAATGAAGAGAGAAAAGTTTTTTTTTTTTTCCATTTCTTGGAATCCTTTGAAAAAGTATTATATCGAACATTTAGTGATCGTAAGGGATTGAAGGTAAAAGTACTCAAAAAATAAATTCTACAAACTTATATAAATCTTTTCTATGTATTATATTCTTTTACAAATCATATTTTGTATTTATTTGTTAAATTAGAGAGAAGCAGTGTATTGAATTAATGATTCTAAAAAGATAGAGTTTTGAATCTTAAAGAGAAGGTATATACTGAATAGAAAAGAAAAAAATATTAGTAAAATATCTAGTAAGTTATATTTAAAATTAATAAATTAATTAGCTGCAAATTAATATAAAAAAATAATGGTTAGGGGTCGTCCACATATTACGTAACGCGTTAGGGAGGCCTGGACAAAACGTTACTAATTGTGACTTGGGGACACGGGGGTTTCTCTAAGTGTGACAACAATTCAAAGTTTTTTTTTTTTTGAAAAAAACATTCACACTTTTTCTCATTCACACTCACACTCCACACACATTCACACAGTCTTTTCGGCAACTGAGGCCATTTAAGACTTTTAGACGATAACCGTTGAAGTAATATATATATTGGGGGTTCAGGCATTTCTAACAATTCAAAGTTGAATTTATAAAATTTTTTGAAAAAAAAAAGAAAAAGGTCGAATGATTTTCACAACAGGGAAAAATTGAGAATTTGAGTCGCGAGGGAAAATTTATTAAAAAAAAAAAAAAAAAAAGGTAAAATGATATGAATTTTGTATAAGAAATTTTATTCGGGGGGGGAGGGGGGTTCTAAGTTGTGTCATAATATTAGTAGGGGTGTTCGTTTGTGTATGACTATCTGTGACATGGGGAGGGGGGGGGTCTAGTTAGGCAACCTAAAATACAATCTACTTTAATTTATTCCTCATTAAAATTATAAATTTAGGCCATGTGATGAAAAATATTCCCGGATTTTTTCAGAATATAGGGAATAGGTCGGATAGATAAGAGAAAGTAGTTAGTTACTTTTTAATTTATGGGTGGTAACAAAATTACAAAAAGAAAAAGAGTTGAAATTTGAGATTTAAGACAGGCACCCCCTAGCGGGCGTGAAAATAAGTTTTTGATCAAAATCGGCCAAAAAGTCTTAGTACTTTACTGATGTAATTTTTCAGTTTTTTTTTTTTTTCGATTTTCTCAAAATTTGCTCCAACGATTTTGTTGTCTATTATTTTTTAGATGCTCATTAAAATGTATATTCTCATTTTGCCATTGAAATCTTCTGAAGATCACTTTACTCTTGTACTTCATAGGAAAAATGGTTACTATGGTAACAAAATTAAAAAAAAAATATTTTACCATACCTATAAATTTTACATCTTGAGATTCGAATGTACCGTACTGTCGGAAACTAAATATCGATACGTCGACACAAAAAATCAGGGACAGCACAGAATACAACTTTCGATTACCGAAAGTAAGAGAAAGTTGTGTGCTGTGCGACCAGTCTCACCAGATTTTAAAAAAATAGTTTTATAAAAGAAATTTTTTTACTCAACCACGGTATTTTTTTCAAGTAAAATTTATGTTAAATGGTGTGCGATTGAGTTTGAAAATGCCTTTAATTAAACAACGAAGGGCAATTTTCAATTACCGGTTCGAGTCTGTCCAATCTGAACTGACACGCCCCCAAACCAGCCAAAGCCCCCTTCACCCATCCCCTTTTGGACCCGCAAATCGATCTTCTGAATAAATTTTCGACAATCCTTCTAGCATTAAGAGAGAAAGAGGGGTGTAAAAAAAAGAGGGAAGATTCTGCCATCATTCCCTTTCTTATATAAGATATATTTTTTATTACAACATGATAAAAAAAGCGTTAGGGGTAGTTTAACTTGAAATTAGTTTTGCGAAAATAAATTTTAGATTTTTATTCGAAGTGACAAAAAAATTTTTATTTATTTCAATTGAGAACGCGAGAAGAAGAAATATATAACAAAATTAAGCTTGATTATGTCGTGTAGTAAAAAAAAAAAGAAGAAAAAATATAAGAGATGTTTTGAAAAGTAAAAAAAAAAATTTTATTGCGACAAATGAAGCTATTGTTTGAAATGAAAATAATAAAATTTCTAGAAACAACAATAAAAGATACTTTAGTATACTTTCTAATATAATGATATTAAATGGGATGAAATAATTCTTATCTCTATTAGATAAAATCATCCCTTTTGTATTTTAAGAGATCATTAGTACTAAATAAAGCCATTTTGTATGCAACAAAACACTTTCTTTGAATTTTAATACTTTTTATTATATTTAACACCTCTCATTATTTTTAAAAATGAATTTATTATTAAAGTCTCCATTGGATTTACTTTCTTCCTAAATGTTTTCTTCATTGCCTTCTATTAAGACATGTTTAACAAAATAAATTACTACGCCCGCCACAGAATCGTCTATCTCGTTAAACAATACAAAAAGTGGATATCTCAACGTAAATTTTTTTAATTATTTTGATAATAACAGACAGGATTTGGAGAAAGAAAAACTCAAATGTAAAAAAAGTGTAATCCCAGGATATCGTTTTAATAATTATTATTTAATTATAATTTCAGATAATAATCCTTAGAAAATGAATTTTACTCTTTTATAAAATAATTAATTTTAGAGAAGAATTTTAAGAATCCGTTTTGTTTTGTTCTTTTGTTGAATTTTTTAAAATGGAATAAAAAAAAAAAAAAAAAAAACTGTATGAAATGGTATAAACCTTTTTGAAACCCCTGCATATGTACCATGGTATATACATGTATATAATTTTTATTTCCTTAAACGTCAGCTGCCCAGTTCCAATCAGCACGCGGCCCACAGGTTGGGAACCGATAATTTCATTTTTTTTTTTTGTTATTAGTTTTTAAGTTTTTTTTTCCCTAGAAATTTTCATCCGATGAGGATTGAAAAAACTAGAATTGTTTTGGTCCTGGCAAGCTGGAATATTAAAAGAGAGATCATCGTAGTTTAATCTCTTAAATATAAATATTACACAAATAGAAAATGAATTTGAATTTTGCGAATTCAAGAAATTGTATTGAAAATATCAAATTCCTACTTTTTCTCAAATTATTAATCTTATACCAAGAAATTTGTTATTTTCTCTTTACTAAAAGGTAAATAAATCAAATGGAATGAGCTATGATGTTTAAATTTTAAATTTAAGTTAGGCATCCCCCTGAGGCGTGAAAATAAGGTTTTGAACAAAATCGGCCAAAAAGTATTACCCGAAGTATTTTTTCAGTTTTTTTCGATTTTCACAAAATTGGTTCTAAAGATTTTAATTAAAAAAAGTAAAAAAAAAAAAAAAAAAAAAAATTGTATGTAAAAATATTTCTGGAAAAAGATGAAGCGACAAAAATATGTTGATATACTGTTACCCTAGATCTTAATTAATTTGAAAAAAAATTAAGAACGTGTAAATAGCCTCTGATGACGAGAAAGATTAATAAAACAATATATTACATATATAGGTAAGAGAAAGTAAAATTAAATTTGAAAAAAGTTCGATTTTTTTTTTCAAATATACCACCAGATCGACAATATGCAACAAAAAGTTGATAGATGAAACAAATGTATAAAATGATTAACTTAAATCTCGTTAGAAAAATTTGAATTTTAATAATCAAATGACTAAAATTATTCGCTATTTAAATAATTATAGACAAGTTTCATAGGAGAAATGATAAATAAATACTGTATTTTATTTATTTCAAATGATTGTAAGCAAATTAAAAAAAAAAAAAAAAAATTACCGAAGATGAGAGAAAATTGTGTGCGTTTTTTTTTTTTTTAATTTAAATATATTTATAGGTCAAATAAAAAGAAAAAAAAGAAATATAATTTTTAATAACTCTTAGGGAAGTGTTGAACTTGGTGGAAAGTAAAAAGTACTCCACAACTCATATGGTCAGTTATTTGGGCCTCTAAAAACTCCATTTGAACCTTTTAGCTTTCCATAGGGATTAAACACCCTAAACTCCTCTAGAAAGACTTCTTGAGCCCTCGTAAAAATGAAATTTCCGGAAGAAGCCCTTCTTTCTTTGTCAGGGATATTTTATAGCGCGATCATCTTTGATGATAATGTCTCTTCGGAAAGTAACTTTGAAATATCTAAGTATTTATATAATTTTATGTCTTTTACTGACTGAAATTTTATATTAAATAGAAATTCAAAGATAAAAACATTGGAAAAAAAAAAAATATCTGGATTTCTTTGTTAAAAAAAATTCGAAAGAAAAGATATTTAAGAGCCGGGGGGAGGGGGGAAGGCTGGCAATGGAGAGTCACCAACAGTTAAGTAATGCCTAGCGCGCCGAAAGCTCGGGATCGGTGACTCCAAGCAATCAGGGTGTGGAATGTCCCCGGTAGCCGGCGGTATAATCCCAGACAGCTTGGAATATTACAGTAACGTTGCAGCTATATTGCCAATCTTGCTCAATATTGACAATATTGCAGCTCAAACAGCAACATTGCAGCAATAATATTGAAGCATATTACTGCAATGTTGCAAAAAGGGGGACATAGGAATATTGCAACAATGTTGCTGCAATATCCCTAGCTTGGAATATTGCCGCTGCAATATTGCCAATATTTTGCAAGATTTGCAATATTCCTGCAATATTGGCAATTTATGAAAGATTCGCAATATTGCTGCAATATTCCAAGCTGTCTGGGATGTATTGTAAAAACTTATATAATAAACTCATATCCCTAAATGGCCATAGTAGTCGAAAATGTTTTTTTTTTTTTAAATATATTTAATAAATTTTTGTATGTTAATTTGTTGGTGGGTCAAATCACATAAAAATCAAACCTAGGATTCTTATATATATCTTACTTATATCTCTGAAATTGTTTATCGAATTAGGATGAGGTTTGTAATTTTACGTGGAGATAAGAAGCTATTAAAACGAGAAGTGAATCGGCCTTCAGGGAGCGGTAAAAATGAGCCGCATGCGGGCCAACACCAAATATGTTTGTAGGCATAGTCTTAGGGAATAAAAAATAACACAAAAATAACACTTAGGTATACTCCAAAAAAAAACTTTCCTCTATTTTTTTTTAATTGCATTTAATTCAAATTTAAATGAAATATAAAAGTATATAACAGTTGATTTATAATAAATAAAATTTAATATATTTCATCTGGTTGCAAAAAAGTTTAGATAGAAATTATACGATAATTACATATTAAGAGAAATGAAATAAAATGTCAGAACTCCCCCAGGTGTTTGGATCGCCTAAGGGTTGCTTGCGTAGCTTCTAGTGAAAAATTTAATTTATAATTATTATTAAATAGAACACAATTTAAGGAGGAGGAGAGAAGACACTTCCTATTCCATATCTGATCTTTTCGATTACTTTTTCTCAGCTCGTGAGATGTTATCAATATTTATTCTCATGTTTCTCAAATATATAGGACACAATTTATGCATTCCTTTAAAATTTTATTAATTTAATCGGAGAATTTAAAGCTCAAAAATAACTAGTGAGATTTTTAGCTACAATCTTGTAACAAAAGCCTATTTTTTTTTTTACTTTCTTTTACCTACCCATAGAATAAGCCTAGAGGGGATTGAGACAAAAATACAAAAAAGTGAGATAGATGAAGCAGGTTCAAAGAATATTTTTTCAAGTCGTCAAGAATCGTGACTCTCATCAGGACTTGAATAAAAAACATAAACAACTAATACATTGACAATTTTCAAGTTCTGGAACGATATGTGACCGAAACGTTGAATTGAAAAAATAATTATTTATACTGCGATGATCACCTGATTCATATAAATATTTTCTTTACATACATGTAGGGCTATATATATATAGCTATAAATTTGCCTTCTATTGTTCTGATCAACTATTGGAACACGAAAAAATCTTGTTTGAGAGCATATCTTACAACTTTGAACAAAATTTGAATTTGTTAACGGCCTACTTCCCCAAAAAAGATCCCGTAATTAGAATAATTGAGTTTCATTAAAGACTATAAAGTAAAATTAATAAATAAAAAGTTTCGCTGCTCACAATATCTTAAATATTATATATAAGCTTGATTTCTTATTTATTTGTTTTAATTATAAATTTACCCGAATTTTAATAAATAAATATTTTTTAATAAATACCGTCCAAAATCATTTTCTCGGAAACTAAAAATTGGCTGTTTTTTTTTTTAGGTCTTTTTCGGCATCTAAGGCCATTTACAATAGATCCCATCCCTATTTATTTCAAATGATTTGTAGTCAATTCAAATGAAATAAATTTTTCTCGTTTGGGACAGGAAGCGAACTCGAGACCCTGGCATGAGAAGTGTCTTCTCTCTGAGCCACGGGTCACGGGCCTGGCTGAACATAAATTTATCAAGAGTGGGATCACATAATTAAGTGATGTGACAATACCAAAGTTAAGAGGAATTCGTGGCTGTGCATATCTTTAACAAATCACGTTTTAGGAAAGAAAAAAAAATTTTTTTAATGTTTTTCTTACTAGCGTTGTCTTCTTCTTTAAATGTATATAATTTATGCTCTTTTGAATAATGAAATTTGACAGGTGCGAATTGTGTTCAAGGATGGCCCCAGATCCCCTTTCTTTCAAATGTTTCAGAGTAATGAAGATTTACAATCATTACCTATGATGATTGTCCACAGAGCCCGAATGAGGATATATGATCAGTTGCGCAAGGCTTAATGATGACGCATTAGGGGATAGAAAGAGAACGCTCTAAATTGAACAGGACAACTCCACATTTTTATAAATCGTTAATTCTCTTCGGTTATTTTTTTTTTTTTTATATAGTAGAAGCCATAATATTAATTAAATAATTTTAGAGATTTATACTGTACCTATATTTGAATTTTAATTCAGATATTGTATATAGATCTCGAAAATTAATTAACTAAAATTAATCCCATCGAGTAAAAATGGGATGCCGCAGGTCTGCATAGTGAACCTTTAAGGACACACAGGGATCCACATGCCCGCACCAAGGGCACACACAGTAGATCGAAAGGGACCAGAAGAAAAATGTGTGTCCCTGGTGCGGGCATGTATATCCCTGTGTGTTTCTAAAGCAGTGGTTCCCAACCGGTGTGCCCCGGCACCCGAGAGTACCGCGAGATATTTAGATAACAAAAAAAAAAAAAAAAAAAAAAAAAAAAATTAAAGTTTACTACAACATGGCAGACCCAGATTGCTGTCCCTACTGGTTAAGTAAAAAATGTTTCTTTAAATTTAATGTGTTATGGCTGTGGAGATTTAATCAGGAAACCGAAGGACACTTTGCAACCAGGAGATTAAATTTAAAAAAAAATATTTTATTTAATTTTTACTTGCCGACGGTTCGGTCGTCTGTCCCGACCTTCATCAGGGCAAATATTTGTCAACAATACACGATCTTAGGTATTTTGATGTTTACTGTAATCATATACAATTTTTTTTTTTTTACAACGTTATTAACTTGCTTTCCTGTTTTGTTTTTTTTTTCGACAAATCTGCAAATCGAAATTACGACCAGTTCTAGTTAATCTAGAGCTTTGAAATTTTATACACATATGTAACTCGCGTGACAATGCAATATTTGATGTGCCTCATCTTTGTAGGTCAATTAATTTCAAAATGGGGGCCGATCAAAAAAGAGGGGGGGAAGTTTTATAATAAAATTTCTCCTATTTATAATTAAGTTAGAGTTTTGAGCATTGTCAGAGGTGTTAAATAGACTCCACTACTATCTTATTCATATTTTTGAAAGCTAGAGAACTATTTTAAATAAATTTAAAAAAATGAATCTAATACAAATAACAAAGTGGATCGAGGCCGTTTATTTAATAGGAGTTGAACAAAAAAAAATAACTTTATTAAGTCTTTTTTTCATGCCGATATTTCGGATCCATCCTTAGGACTTTAAAACAAAAACGATTGTTTTTTTCTTTCTATTAATTGAATTCAAATGAATACATTCCATATAAGTTTTTCCACCTTCTCCCATTACGATTACATTGTAAATTTATTTGAATTTAATTATAATAAAAAGAAATGGTTGATTTTTTACAGATCCTGGGAATGGATGACATTTTAAGTAAGATAAAATAATGAGGCCTAATTTTTTTTTTATTCAAATTCAAATAAACTTATATTTATTCAAATAGCTAAGTGAGTTGAGAGTTTGGAAGAACGCTGTGAAATATTATACAATTTTTTCTCACTAACATGTCATTTAAAATGATATTTTGTTCTGATGAAGAGAACCTCAAAACGTCGGCGAGGAAAAATAATTTTAGCAGCAATACTTTTAAATAAGTGAATCCTATTAATTTAAATTTTCGCAAATGATAACTTATATTGATTGCTACTTTTAAATCCCCTAGGACTTATTTAAAAACCTTTGAGTACATAAAAAATATCTAATTATTCTTGATCATTTTTAAATAATAAAAACAATTTTTATTCTATTGTTTTCTCTTTTGAAGTTTAACAAAAGAACAGAGCGAGAGAGATAAGAAAACTCGGCGGCGGCGGGACTTTTCTTTCTTTCTCCCTTAACATTAATTATATCTAATTACTTACTCCCTTTGCAAATTTAATTCATTTCATTACCTTGGATTACGCCCCACCATTTATTTACCTACAATGTTACCACGAAATGACCTTTGCCCTTTGTGAAATCTGTCTTTAAAGATTAGGGATTTTTTTTTTAAATTTTACTTAATCAAAGTTAAAAAGAAAATTTAAAAATCTCGGCCTATTCTTTGTGTTATTATTATAACATATTAAAATATGTAATATAACTTTTAATTAAATGGTAAATGTTATGAAATTATATGAATTTGTTTTATTTCATAAAAAATTACACTTTAAATTAGTAATTTAAGAACGTATCGTATAGAAAAATTTCCGCTCAGATGCTTTTGACTAAGATATATAGCTATTGGGAAATTTATATATATTTAAGTATCTCTGAAAATGTCACAAAATGCAGACTTCCAAGTTTCGGCCATTCTTTTCGTTTAAGTCAAAGAGAAAACCATTTCCCTTAATTTTTTTTTATCTCCCTCCCTTTACCCATACTCCAAAAAATACATTAATCATACATTTCCTACCTTAAGTGGCCGAACGCGTTCTCGAGATTAAAAATAAATCGGATGGGGCGGCTACTTCAATTAACGACATGAACAAACGGAATTTATCCAAACTCCCTTAACATTTTGAGATTTGCACACCCCCCCCTCCCCCACCTGTACAAGATTTAGCCACTCTTTGATTGCCTTCTTTAACGACCCGACGGAGTCTAATAAAGCCAAGCAATTAACTTATCGGGAGGAAGGTTATTATCGTATTAGCATATTCTAGTGGTTTTCTTCGGGGAATAAGACGGAAGAAAAGCCTCCGGAATAAAGGGGAGGGGGAGAAAGAGGATGTCTTCTGTCAATCATTAAAAATGATCAAAATCCTAAGTATTAACAAAATAATAACCAGTAAAAACATTTTAATAAAAAAGGATTCTTTGTATTTCTTGAGTATTACTATGCTGTTAACAATTAATTTTAACATAAAACGTAGGGAGTAAAGAATTATGAGTCTCGAGATTCCGCCAGGGTTGACCAAAAAGAAACGGCAAAAAGAAAAAAAAACACTAAAGAATGTATGCATGAAGGAACCAAGCGCCATTCTGATCGAGCAGTCGGGCTTAGATAAATATGAATTTAGAAACACAACAAATAATGTAAATTCAATCAGTGCATCTCAAGAAATATTCCTAACTAGGTTATATATGGAAATAAAACACCTATAGACGGAGATTTACGAATATATACTACTCATATATAGATTTGTTCATGAAATTGTACAGCTCCTGAAGATGACTTTACTAAAACCCAAACAGGGCACAAATAAATCTACAAAATAAATTTATTTAAAAGGACTTCAAAAATATTAAAAATTTTCCTTTCGCTACAATAAAACCTAGCCTATAGTATTTTAATTAATACGATAAAAAAAACCTTTAGACAAATACTAAAACTTTTAATTGGAACCTGTTACACAATAGTGTGTCAAGAGCCATCTACCAAGTTTTGAGAAAATTAACATTAAAGTTTTTTTTTGTTTTCATTGGATTATATATAATTTTTTTTGTCAATTGTGCAAGTATCATTAATATAAATTTTTTTAGGACATGTTTCATAAAAAATACTATTAATTATAGCATTTGAAACAATATTCCGTGCTTAACTCAATTTTTTTTTTTTTTTTTTTTTTTTTGCGCTTGGCACACTAATGCATAACAGGATCCAATTAGTCGCCATGTTCATGTACTATTATTGCAAAATGCTCCCTTGGTGTAACTAGTGCACCGTACACAACTTTCCCTTATCTTGGTTAATTTAAAGTTTTATTCTATGCTTAGAAACAAATTTAGAAACCAAGCGGATAATTAATTTTTTTTGTTTTGATGATTAATTGCAAATTTTTTTCTTTCTCTTACCTATGTATATATGTAATATATATATAGAGAGAAAGTATTGGATTCATGTCAAAAATTCGATGTCGAGATTTTGATGGATCTTCACGTTTTGAGGTCCCCTGAATCAAAAAGTGGTTTTTGCGACATGGTCTGTCTGTGTGTGTGTCTGTCTGTGTGTCTGTGAACAAAATATCTCAAGAACGAAAAGAGCTAGGAGGTTGAAATTTTATATTTAAGTTATACACCACCATGGGACGTGACACGAAGCTTTTGAACAAAATCAACGAAAAAGTACTAGTACTTTACTGATGCACTTTTTCAGTTTTTTTCGATTTTCTCAAAATTTGCTCCAACGATTTTTTTTAAAATACATATATCAACTATTTTTTAGTTGCTCTTTAAAATGTATATTCTCATTTTGTGATTGAAATCTTCTGAAGACCACTTTACTCTTGTTCTCCATAGAAAAGATAGGAGAAATGGTTGCATGGTAACAAAATATAAATATTTTGCCATACTTATAAATTTTACATCTTGAAAATCGAATGTACCGTACTGTCGGAAACTAAATACATGTCGACACAAAAAATCTGGTGTGACAAGCACAGAACACAACTTTCGATTACCGAAGGTAAGAGAAAGTTGTGTGCTGTGCGCCAGTCACACCAGATTTTTTTTTTTATTTACAGTTAAAAAACCAATCCAACTAGGTCAAAAGCAAATTTGCATCAATAAATCTAAATTTAATTTATTAATTATAAGAAATGTGCATGAACATATACAATTTTATTTTAAAATTCCAAAAAAAAAAGCGTGACAGACCGATAGACGGAGATTTACGAATATACACTACGTATATATAGATTTGTTCTTGGAATTGTACAGCTCCTGAAGATGAGACTTTACTAAAATCCAAACAATAATCTACAAAATAAATTTATTTAAAAAGGGCTTGAAGAATCTTAAGAATTCTCCCTTCGCTATAATAAAATCAAGCCTATAGTATTTAATTAATTCGATAAAAAGGCCTTTAATTAGACAAATACTTAAACTTTTAATTAAAAGATCTAAATAAAATAATTAGATAATACTTATTTCCCGATGAGAACGAAGACAGAAATTTGCCCCTAGTTAACTAATGAATGAAAACTTAAATGACAATTGAACTTATGAATCATTCATAATTTTTTTTTTTCTTTATTTTGAGAAGCCTTCTTTGATAATTTATGCTGACTTATTGATTCGAGAACTTTGTGCTGATTTTACAAGAAAAAAACGGAAGAAAACGCTGTCTAAATTATTTTCTGAATTAATATATTTACTGTATAGAATCTCTACTCTAAAATGATTTTTTTTTTTTTTGTGAATTTATGTACGGTATATTTAGATTTATACTATCAAGCGTAGGCTCTAGTTGAAGGTATAGAAGAAATTTAAAACTCTAGGCAAAAGTTTTGATATGAAAACCAAAATACACTGAGCATTTCATATAAGTTTAATTGATAGGCTATAAAAAACTTTAAAAAATAGTTGATCGAATTTCAAGATAATTGAATAACATTGGGAAATTTTGAGTTAACTTTAATAAAGTACTACTAGTTTTTGGCCGATTTTGTTTTCAAAAGCTTATTTTCACGCCTCAGGGAGGTGCCTAGCTTAAATGTAAAATTTTAACCTCCTAACTCTAATCTTTCATGCTTTAAATTGTACACAGAAAGACCATGTTGCGGAAATCACTTTTTTGGACTCAGGGGATTTCAAAACGTGTATATCCATCAAAATCTCGACATCGAATTTCTGACTCTCTATATATTGATATTTAGTTTCCGCCGATATATTAGAATTCAAGATGTAAACTTTATAAGTATGGGAATGCCCTCGGGGCTTGGTGTAGGGGTTAGCGTCCTAACCTCGTATACCAAAAGTCGCGGGTTCGGACCCCAGCCAGTCCGATGATTTTATTTAAGACATTTGGATACCAAATAGCTTAAATAGAAATGCATGGACCCCAATATAGATAAATTCATAAATAACGGTGGTTATCGTCAAAGTCTTATATGGCCTAAGTTGCCGAAATTATGTTGATGGATCTTCACGTTTTGAGGGCCCCTGAATCCAAAAAAGCGGTTTTCGCGATATGCTCTGTCTATGTGTGTGTGTGTGTCCAATTTTAAGCATAAAGGAATTGAGCTATGAGGTTGAAATTTTATATTTAAGTTAGGCACCCACCTGAGGCGTGATAATAAGCTTTTAATCAAAATCGGCTAAATGGTACTAGTACTTTTCTGATGTACTTTTTAGTTTTTTTTTTTTCGATTTTCTCAAAATTCGCTCTAATGATTTTGATTAAAATTCAAAAATCAAATTTTAACCTTAAAATTTTAAATAAAGATAGGAGAAATGGTTGCCATGGTAACAAAAATATAAATATTTTCCCATACTTATAAATTTTACATCTTGAATTGCCTACGGGCTTGGACTAGATGGTAGCGTACCTTCTATACCGGAGTGTGAATGAGAAAAGTGTGAGTGTTAAAAAAAAAAAAAAATACATCTTGAATTCTAATATATTGGCGGAAACTAAATATATGTCGACACGAAAAATCTCGTGTGACAAACACAGAAGTTGGGTTCTGTGCGACTGTCACACCAGATTTTTTCACTTCCATATTATGCGAATATAGAGGAAATCTTAAAGAGGTCACTTTGGACATTTCTTTTGGCAGTGGCCCAGACGGTGCCGCCGGCGCCATTTATAAGGGGTGGGTGTGGGTCAAAAGAAATCAGAAAAAATATAAAGAAAAGGTCGATGAGAAGTGACCAGGTCAGATCTAAACAAAAGAAGTTTGAAGTTTCAAAGAAAAATAATAATAATAATAATAATAAATTCTAAAAGCAAGTTGGCAAAGTTTTGTTTTCAGCTGTCACGTTGATAATTAAATAGGCTAATTTGGTTTTAGCAAATGAGATTAATGCATTTATTCAAATTAAATAAAAAAAAAAAAAAAAGGATAAACAAAATAACTCGATGATTTCCAATTTTAACTTAAAAAGCTGGTGTGACTAGTCGCACAGACACACAACTTTCTCTTACCTTCGGTAATTGAAACCGTTGTGTTCTTGTTCTGTGCTTGTCACACCTGATTTTTTTGTCGATATATATATTTTGTTTTCACCGATATATTAGAATTTAAGAAGCCTGGCAACAGAGAAGAGCAACAGTCACCATAATCGTTGCAGTTAAGCAACGCCCAAAGCTCGGGATTGGTGACCCCGAGCAATTAGCGTGTGGAGGTTCCCCGATACTTTGTAATTTAAAAAATATATATTAATATAATAAAGTCAATGGCCTAAGTAGCCGACGAGGGTTTAAAAAAAAAAGTAAAAATTAATTTAGAAAATTATCCCAAGAATTTTACTTTCATAAATGGAAGACACTCTGTATGGAATTATTAAAAAATACTGTATAGCAATAAATCGCGGGTGTCATTTGGTGGAAAGACATAGATAAGAATTCAAACCCCTCTAATATTTTCCAAGTGTTCTTAATTTATGCCTGCGCCATTCAATAAATAATTTTGTGTCAGGAAGGGTTCCTCTCCAAATAATCAAGAAAACCATTGTCAGTCCATTAAGGAAATTTACCATGAATTGGTTATTGTTAAAATAATTAAAAGTATCAAACTATTAAAATAACCCATATGTTTATTTCATGGTAAAATTCCTTAATAGACTAATTATATTTTGGACGAAACGTTTCTGGACTATTTGGTGAAAAACCTTAACTCTTTGAGTGTTTTCTTTTGACTCAGTAATTAGGCTTCTAGAGCCACACTCTTCTATTTCTAGATACTGACGAAAATTAAACTTTTTTTATTTTATTTAAACTTTCATTGGAACATTGTGCTAAATAATATTTTAAATAAATTACTGCTTGAAATATATTACCTAGTGAAGTAGTTTCCAAACTTTATTTTACCACGCCTCCCTTAAAAATAATTAATCTTATGACGCCTTCCCCTCCCCCATTTTATAAAATAATACAAAAACAAAAAATTTTAATGCTAAAAAATATAAATTTATATAAAAATATTTTTTTTTTATTTATTCTTATTTATATTAAAACTAGCAATCATTTGGAAAATTGGTCCTGGTGGCCAATATTCGCGCCTCCCCTTAGACTAGTCCGCGCCTCCCTAGAGAGGCGCCTCACAGTTTGGAAAACGCTGGTATAAGGGTATTGTATGGTTGGTGGAATATGTATCAGGAATGAAAGTTAGAAAAAAAGAAGCCAAAATTTTTTTTTTAAAAAACTTCCTTTTTTTTCCCCCTTGGTAAAACTCCTCCGATGACCACTAACAGCTCCGAGGATGGCTTTGAACAAAGCCGAAACGTCAGCTGTTAGAATATATTTTCAAAGAAAAAATTTTGGCTTAGTTTTCTTCTAACTTTCATTCCTGAAGAAAAATATTTTTCTCAAATCTTATTTTCACGCCCTAGGGCGGTGCCTAACTTAAATATAAAATTTCAACCTCCTAGCTCAATTCCATCATGCTTTAAATTGAACACACACAGAGACACAACAGACAGACCATGTCGCGAAAACCACTTTTTTGGATTCAGGGGACCTCAAAACGTGTATATCCGTCAAAGTCTCGACATCGAATTTTTGACATGAATCCAATACTTTCTCTCTATATATATGTATATTAAGATATACATATAGGTAAGAGAAAGTAAAAATTCAAATCCGGATTGCGATTAGTTCTATATTACAAAAAGATGCGGTAACTCACCCCAGTAAAATTCTAAGTGGACTAATCATATCTTACTTTTCTACCTAATGAAAAAAATCCCTACAAAATTCTGCAAGGGATTCGATGGGTTCCTAAGTTACCCAGTGTTATTATTATCTGTTTAAGAGAGTTTCGAAATCTTCAAAAATCAATTCCGCCCCAGTAATAAGAAATTTTAGAATGACATTAAAATGTTTCTATCCCACTATGCTATTTGCTAAATATTGAATATAAATTTTAACTCAAGCGGAATGCACTTATTTTTTACTAAAAGTATTAAAAAACATTAATATCTTTATGAATTATAGGGGATGGGGCATTAACCCCCTGGTTAATGCCTTCATACCTCCCCTCCTTCCCTTTAAGGAAATGCGAGCCTTCACAGCGAAATTCCTCTCAAAATAATTTGAATACATTTATAAAAAATAATTATTTTAATTTTTATTTTATTTTAATTTTCAACCCTTAATCCACCCCTGTGTAAAAGTATATTAAAGAAATTTGATTAACAAAAATATAGGCCAAGAATATAATGATAAATAATGGTGACTTAAGAAAAGATTAAAAAAGCCCTCTGGCTTGGTGTAGCTGGTAGCGCGTGCCTACCTTCTATACCAAACCTACCCTTAGTGAAATACAAAATATTTAATTTCATATTCAAAAGAATCGTTTTTCGTAGTCAAATTATTTGTTTCTATCATTTTTTTTTTTTTCAACGATAAAATGCATAATAATTACCTTTAATAAGACACTCAAGAGGGTGTGCTGGTTGACGGTGAGGTCAGGGTGGGTTACACTATATTAATTATTCACTTTGATTCACTTTAAACACAAAAAAGAGGGCAGCGCCTGCAACTCGGCCACGCTCTCGACTGAACGAGAGATAGACTTGTCTCTCTCTCTTATTATAGGAATAAATAGATGAAAATAACAATTCCCTTTTTATTAAAAGTAAAAAAATACCTTTTGCTCTAATCTAGCTATATTTAGAGATGGAAAAGAATGTCAACAAGTGATTTGGAATATTCCAATGCCTTTCTTAATTGGACCCTGTTAAGCAATAGTGTGTCAAGCGCCAAAAAAAATTAAAAATTGAGTTAAGCACGGAATATTGTTTAAAATGTTATAATTAATAGTATTTTTTATGAAATATGTCCTTAAAAAATTTATATTTAATGTTACTTGCACAATTAACAAAAAAAAAATACTTTCTCTCTATATATTTCATTATAGGGTCGAGAAAGTAAAAAAGATATATAATCTAATCAAAACAAAAAACTTTATTGTTAATTTTCTCAAAACTCGGTTGCTGGCGCTTGACACACTAATGCGTAACAGGGTCCAAATAATCAACTTTTCATCCCCCATAATTTTTTTCAATTTTGCAACCCCTAATCCAATCTCTTTTTTTAACACTCACAATTTTTCTCATTCACACACACACCACACACACACACACACACAGTCTTTTCGGCAACTCAGGCCATATAAGACTTTAAACGATACTCGAATGTTTAATATATCTATTGGGCATTCATATTTAGGCCATTTGGTATCCAAATGGCTTAAATAAAATCATCGCACTGCCTGGGGTCCGAACCCGCACGCTAACCTCTACACCAAGCCCCGAGGGCACTAAAAATATAAATTTATATAAAAATATTTTTTTTATTTATTAATATTTATTATTTTAATTAAAAACTCGTTGATTATCTACTGATGGTGCCACTGCGGCTCATCGAGTTTTTAATTAAGGAAAACCTCCGTCCCAGAATCTTCTAAATTTTATTATTTTATTTATAAAACTAGGAATCTTTTGGAAAATTGATCTTGGTGGCCAATATTCGCGCCTCCCCTTAGACTAGTCCGTTTCTCCCTAGGGAGGCGCGCCTCACATTTTGGAAAACGCTGACCTAGTGTATTATTTAAAATATTTAAATTTTTTTTTTAGTTAAATACTAACAAATAATAATATTGTCATTCTACTCACATACTATTTACGAACAAGCAATCAGGTAATTATGATGGAAGCGAACCCCTGACCCCTAGTAGTCTATCATGTACTATAATATTAGATATTTTTTTTTTAGATGCAGATAACATTTTTAGGAATTCATCCTAATAATTTCCTACTAATTTGAAATATAAATAATTAGTGCTTTGGGTCCCGGGTTGACTTCTCGTCCCAAGGGAGAAAAAATTATTATATTTCATATGTTTTGGCGACTATCATTTGAGATAAATGAGAATGGGGTCTAAATGGCATGAGAAGCCTAAAAGAGCTTAAAACATTTTTTCAATTTTTGAAAATTGTCTTAAGTTTGATGGCTTAATAGGTGTCCTGATTCCAAATATGACCACGGTTTTTTTTCCAACAAGAAAGGTTTTTCTACAAAATGCAAAGAAAAAAATGAGGGGCAATTTCAAAAATGTTGCATGGAACTCAAACTTCATTTATTTTTATTTCTCATAAAATTTATTTTAAAAAATATCACATAAAGCGAATTCAACACTATCTACTGTATGATATGACCAATCTGTGTGTTTGTTCGTCTTCATTATGCCACATTCCACTCTTTTTGAAGTTCCTTTTGCTGCTTTGTAGATTTTGCCCGGTAACTCCCTCTTCAGTATCCAAAAGAAGTCAGCAATCATATTAAAGTTCCATCGTCCTTGATACCTCCTTTCTATTTCTTTCCCGTGTTGCTGAAATATTTCACCCTGTTGCTCACTCAGGACTCTGAAGCTTTCTGTGAAAGTAGTCAAGATGGTGATTCAGGAAGTGAAGTTTCAAACTCATTGAACAATCCAAAGTTTTCAGTTTAGTCAACATATTCTGCACAATGAACATGAAGTCAGGGTCCTTTTCCTAGGAACTTGATTATTAGCCAGGACTGCCATGAACATGCTCAATCTGGCTGCCCATATTCCTTAAACGAAATTCCTCTTAAAAATAGTTTTTCCCAGAGGATATCACAGGATGTCGAAATTCCTCTTTTTCACATGCTCAAGCAGGCCTCATAGTCATACCAAACACATCCAAAACAATTAAAATGAAGTAAAAGACGGAAAATATCAGTTTGATTTTCTAAAACACTTATGTAAGTATTTACATCGCAGGCCTGTGTAATAAAATGATATCAAATACTCCTTAAAATTGTTTTTAAAAATAAATAAATAAGGAAAAAAATCGTTTGATAATTTACGTGATAACTAGTTAAATAGTTTTAAACTTAAACGACCAATAATGATCTTGAGATAATATTAAAAAAAAAATGTAATCTTCATTTAGTTCAGGAAATAATTTTCAAGATTGCAGGATTTCTCTTTTAAAAGGATCTCAATCATTTGATAATTGAATTTAAAAAGGATTCTCAAATTAGAATGTTCCTATTTAATATGTTAATTAACTCAGTGAGATGATGAAGTAATTGAGTTATGTATTTAATTACAATTATTTGAACAGAAAAGTTCAATTCCACCAGTTAAATACATTTCATCGATCTGAATGAAGGTAGATGTATTCCCTTTTCTCTTTCTCTGTTTGAAGATAGTCATGATGTTTGTGTTTGTATGGGTGAATGTATTTGTAAATGTGTGTGTGTGTGTGTGCTTAAATGATTTGTTCGAAGGGGCCCTGGCCGCTAAGAGAGAGGCCCGTTGGACCGTGATGACCCCTCGGGGGGTCGATCTCAACCCTCGGCTTTGATCTTACCATTAATTCCAATTACCGGACAATTACCTGAGTATGCAGCTGACAGCTCTCAAGTTGGAAACGGACGAATGCCGCTTAATTACATTATACTTAGCGGCGGGGTGGGCGGATCTTTATAGAAATTATAGGCTCAAATGGCTGCCTTATCCATCCCATCTCTATCTCTTTCTTTCACTGGAGGGGATATCAAAGATCGATCAGATATAGGCGCTGATCTAACCAGGAACATCAATTTACATATTCATAATGATTGAGATATTTTATACAATAAATGCAAAATCAAGCATAAATTTGATAATTATTAGATAAGAAGATTGCTTATCTTTTTTCAAAAATCTTTGAATAGAAATTGATTGATTTTTACTTTCTGCTGATTTTCGACACAAAAATAACAATAAAAGATGGATAACGCCCGGTATTTGGGCACCAATGCCATCTTTACACCCTAAGCCTATATAAAACATATCGACGCTCTCAGTAGAAAAGTGTCTAACTCCACTTTTTTTTGAAAATCATTTTTTTGTTATTTTATGTTAAAAAATATCATTAGCCTTATGCCCTGAATTGGGTAAGAGCATAATTCAAATTTTTCAGTTCGAAAAGTTGCCACACGAAAAGTGTTTAATAGTGGCTCTACGCGAATTTGAAACAAAAAAAAATGTAAATTTATTTAAAATCAAAATTTCTGACTTAATAAAGTATTTTACTTGTTAGATTATATCGATATGGATGAATAATGATATAGTTAAATCTAATAGTATAAAATAAATTTGCATTTAAATGTTCACTTTTTGAGCTGGTACATACCCAGGGGACTGACTTTTTAGGTTTAAAAAGACGAATATTTTCATTAAATTTTTTTATAAATTTCAATATTTATCACGTGTGCCCAAAAATTATTAACTTTTTCTATTACCTGATGATTAAAAAAAGTTAATATGTTTGGTAGTCACTAAATTATTTGCAATTACACGAAGTTAACCCATTTTTGTAGAATGACCCATATATATTAACATATATATAGGGCTTGGTGTAGGGGTTAGCGTGCTAACCTCGTATACAAAAAGTCGCGGGTTCGGACCCCAGGCAGTCCGATGATTTTATTTAAGCCATTTGGATACCAAAATAAGAATGCCTGGACCCCCAATACCAGGTAACTATATTAAAAACATACAAATATCGTTTAAAGTTTTAAATGGCCTAAGTTGTCGAAAAGACTGTGTGTATGTGTGTGTGAATGAGAAAAAAATGTGAGTGTTTAATAAAAACAAACAACATATATAGAGGTAAGAGAAAATAAAAATAATATCTAATGTAAATATTGTGATTTTCAGTGCCTTTGAAATATTAAGATTAATTAAACTCATTTGATTTTACTATTTAAAAATATTTTTTCCATTAATGCATCATTACTTTTTAGAAGGGTTTAAAAAAAAAAAAAAAAAAAAAAAAAAAAATTAATCGTTTATAGCAAAATATGTGTTCCACATTTCTACTATAACAATATAGCAAAAAACAATTAGAGTACTGTAAAATAGGTATACGTAATAGTTATATATAGAGACCAGCGCTATAAAGCAAAAAAAGAATTATAATGTGAGTGTAGATGAATTTGTAAAATACTCTGGTTAGAAACTCGTTCATTTTGAGATAGAAATTCTTTAACCCTGTGACTGCGAGATGTTGCTCTAGTCCTAACAAATAGTGGAATGAAGATTAGAAAATTTTTGTAAAATTAATTTAGAAATATCCTTATTAATAAATAAATATTTCTTTGAATTTTATTTATTTTTTTTTTAATTTAATCCTTTAATAAATAGAATTTTGTATAATTATAGAAAGTATTTTTTTTAAAGAAAATATTTATCAGGTGCTACCAACGTGTGGGCTCCCACACAGGAGAGCGAAAGAATAAAAAATCTGGGGAGAGATTCATGGGGAGAATATGCAAGTCTATGAATTAGACTCTTCTGGTTGAAATTAATTAATTTAAATTCAAAGAGGATCTTTTAAAGATTAAAGGAAAAGAAAGGGTAGGGCCATTCACAGGCGCACCCTCTCCCCACTCCCCGGGGGCAAATATGTATATGAGTTTTCTAGAGAAAAACCAAAAAAGAGGGGATTTTTGATTCGAACCTACAAAAGGCGAAAAGTTACTAATTTTTTCTTTCTCGTACCCTATATGAAATATATAGAGAGAGGAAGTATTGCGATCATGTCAAAAATTCGATGTCGAGATTTTGATGGATATACATGTTTTGAGGTCCCCTGGAGTCCAAAAAAGTGGGTCCCCTAAATTGGTCTGTGTGTGTGTGTGTGTGTGTGGTGTGTGTGTGTGTGTGTGTGTGTGTGTGTGTGTGTGTGGACAGATTTTTAGCATGAAGGAGTTGAGCTAGCGGATTGAAATTTATTTAACTTGAGGTACCTTTGAAGAATCTCAAAATAAGTTGAACCAAATCGGCCAAAAAGCTATTAGTACTTTGCTTGATGTACTTTTTTCAGTTTTTTTCGATTTTCTCAAAATTCCCTCCAAGGATTTTTTTTTAAATTCATAAATCAACTATTTTTTAGATGCTCTTTAAAATGTATATTCTCATTTGCCGTTGAAATCTTCTGAAGACCACTTTATTTTGTTCTTCATAGGAAAGATAGTAAAATGGTTGCCATGGTAACGGAATAAATCTTTTTTTTTATTAGATTAAAATCATTATTGTTCCCATTTTTTTTAAATTTATTGTGTCTTTTTGTTTCAAAGAAAACATATACCTCTCTCTCTCACTTGCAAACATTATCAAAGTCTCTCTACTCTTTTAAATTCCCTTTCACCTTATCTTCGCATTTGACCAATGTTAATTTCCTATAGGGATTTGTATGTAATTTCGATTCAAGGGGTCCCCTTTTAGAACTTTTTAGGCATTTAAAATTTTTTTTTTCAATTCTTATGAAATTTGTATTTAGATTATTGTGTATAAAATGTCCAAATATGAGATTAAAATTTTGAAAAATAACCATAGTTTATTGAAGCAGTCAACATTTAAAATGCAAGTTTTGAAACTAAATTTCTCATGGGAAACTAAATATATCTCGACACAAAAAATCTGGTGTGACCAGCACAGTGCGCAACTTTCTCTTACCGAAGGGTAAGAGAAAGTTGTGTGCTGTGCGCCAGCCGCACCAGATTTTTACTAATAAATATAGTCCTTCTGTACTATAAGTAAAAATAATAATTCATTAAACTGTAATAAATGTTTTGTTTTGTTCTCTTCAATGTCCATATTTTAGCATTTTTTAATTAGAATGAATGTCGTCTCTCATAACCAAAAAACCCCGGAGAAATGGTCTTCAACTCTTAATATGAGAGAGAGAGAGATGAAAGAGCAAAATGGCCATTTAGGCCGATAAGCCTAATAGATTCAACCGAATAAGATCAAAATTGAGTTTCAACATTCCAACATTTAGATATGCAGAACTGAAATTTGAATTCTATTCACATATAGATATTTTTCCTATGTGATTTTATATAGTATGCACCGATCTCTAAGTATGCAGATTACAATGCACCTCTCGTAACTCCGGTCCCTTTACCAATATTCAGATATGTTTGATATAAAAGAATCTATTCTAACCAGAGCAAAAGAGCTTATGATTACAAATCTTTCCTATTGATTGCTGTTATCGAAATATAGAAATAAAATTTCTTTTAATTGAAACGAGTAATTTGTCTTAATTAAATAAGTATCAGGGTGGGTGAATTTTTTTCGAATTTCTAGAGTGCGCACATGATGCTTGAGTGTAATGAAGCATAGGCGTAGCCAGAAATTTTGATGGGGGGGGTTTGGGACCACTTCTCCCCCCCCCCCCCCCCACCCCGACTAATAGGGCAGTATAAGGCGTCTAATGAAATATATGACTGGCCATTTCTACCTCCTCAACCCCCTACCCCCCTCGAGGTGGCCTTCGGGCCCGCCCTTTTCTTAATGAAGTGCCGCAATTTTTTCAATCAACCCGTATCAGGCAATAAATAATGCAAATCTCTTAATTCTTATGTATATGGGCCTAAAATACCGGGGTGCCTCTCTATGTGTTCCTCTTGACCAGACTCCTATCTCAGACCTCTTTAAGAAAAAAATAAAAATTTATTTATATAATAATTTTTATTATTTTTCATTTGCGAGATTTAATCAATTTTAAGCGGCTTTAATTTTTTATAAAGCATAACAAAAATCAATTCTTTTCAATGGGAAAATTCTGAATTTTCTCGAATTTTTCGCGTTTTATTTAATTTTTTTTTTTTTTTTTTTTTTTTTAACCTGGAGAGAAAATTATTATATTTTACTTTTCTCTTACCCTATATATGAAATATATAGAGAGAAAAGTATTTTGCATTATAGAGCTTAAATATCTAGTCATGGCTTGGGTCCAATGGGGGGTTTGAACCCCCAAAACCCCCCCCGTGGCTACGCCTATAATAAGAAGATAAATGAAATATACATTTTTAAAATTTTAATATCGCACACCGTACTTAAAATTAAAGTTAATAAAAACTGACGAAAATGAAAAAATGAATTTTTTTTTAAATCAAAAAGTTTGATTCATATAGTAAGAAGAAAAACTAGGCAAAAAGCAAACGTATGGGGTCGTGGGACCCTCGGCAGGAACGAAGTTCCTCACACCTTTTCTTCACTCACTTGTCAGAATATAATTTAATGTGAATATTATTTAAATAGACGGAAAGTCGCTACGCTCGCTGGCGAGTAATTTCCCGCCTACGGTAGATAGAAGGAAATAAAGAGAAGAGAAGATGGGCGTGGCCTCGCCAAGGCTCCGGCTAATCTCGACTTCTTCCGCCGTCGCTCCGGCGCTGGGAACGCATTTTTGTTAGGAACGCATTTTTGCTACGTTACATTTTCTCCCAATTCACCGTGCGTAAGCCGCGTTAAAAATTTTTATAATCGGTTGGCATACCCACACAGCACGGAATATTGCAATCTTGCTCAATGTTGACAATATTGCGGCAACATTGATGCAATATTGCAGCTCAAACAGCAATATTGCTAGTTTGGAATATTGCCGCTGCAATGTTGCCAAGATTCGCAATGTTTCTGCAACATTGCTGCAATATTTTGTGCTGTTGGGGTATTCATCTGCTTCCGTTCGAAAAAATGAAAATGTTTTTTTCTTCTTTTTAAAGCAGGCAACTTTTGGACACTCTAAAGTAATTAATTTTCGACCCTCTCTAATGACTTACTCCAAAAAAAAAAACTATTTTCGGCATTTAGGCCATTTAGACTTTAAACGATACCTATAATAATACGATATACCGTATATTGAGGTCCAGGCATATTTATTTATACAATTTATATTAAGAACTCTTAAATAACTCATAGCTGTTGGACCCGACAGGAAAAAGAGAAACGGTCACTAAGATACCAATTGTGAAGTATTGCCAAGCACTGTTGAATAACTGGATGGGGGCCTCCTTTTAACAAGAGCCTAAATGCTAGCCTGTAGCTTTCAATATATTTGACTCCTCAAGGACTATATATAATTAAAAAAAAAAAAACTCTAGAAGAAGACGGTGCATTGAAGAAGGAATACATCTCAATGATCAGATTTTCTATTCAATTTTATAAATATAAAATCTGGCTAATTAATATCTCTACAATCCCTGGACTAATAAAGGAATGAGAGCGAGGTTTAATAGAAAAGAGAAAATTTTTCTATTTTATACTAATCTTATAAAAAGTTGATGAAAAAGTTTATATAATCAAGCTGAAGTTAATTTTAATTGACATAAAAAAAAATATATCAGAATATTCTAATATTATTAAAAAAAAAAGTTAATAAACTCGATTTGATAAAAAAAATTCCCTTTTAAGTCTAAAAATCCAAATAAGCGTATTTTATGAGGCGTAAAGTAGGATAATTTAAGCTTATTTTTTTCTCCTTTCTCCCACTCAAAAATTAAAATTTAATAACCAACCTTAGAAGCTGCAAAGTAAGAATGATGTTAAGCCTAAAGGAAATAATTTAAAGGGGTCGTTTTAAAGCCCAAAACCCACCCTAAAAAGTCCCCCCCTCCCCCTTTTCCCGCCGTTCCTCGACTCAATTTCAACTACCCTCAGATGCTTCCGCTTTTGGGGATCCCTTCGTCAAGCCAATTAATGCTCGAGCAAGTATTCGAGAAACATGGCCAAATTATATCCAAAGTTTCAGTTATCTGCAACAGTGGAATGTCAACTGGCAAGCCTGATGATTTATTGCCCGACTAACTACGTTAAAACTATTATATATATATACTTAAGAAGGTTTAGAAATGAAATATTTTGGCCTAAATTTTGATTGACATTAAGACTATTGAGCTTAATTATTTCGCTAGCTGTTTAGAGCGTAAACCCCACTTAATTGAAGCTAAGTTAATTAATGCTCTACTTGCAGTGTATCTATTGAAAATTGCCGCTTTAATTAACATTTTCATTAATTACTCGAAACCTAAAGAAGTGTCCCCCAGTAAATATCATTTATTATTATTATGAAAACAAAATCCTCTCTAAGATGGATTTATTTTTATTTTAAAAAAGGAAAATTTTAAGTAATTTCACATAAATTAGCAAACACTTAATAAATATGGATAAGATGTGAAGTATTAGCTTCTGGTGCAAAAGGTCAAGGGTTCGCATTCCATCCCAGGCGAAATTTCATTTGAATTGGACACCAATCAAAATCTAAATGGCCTCAGATGCCCAAAAAGATCTTAAACAAATTAAATAATAACCTAATAAATAAATATGGACGAATTATAGCAAAATTTATCATAGATGCCAGTAAGTATTTTTGCTTTAGTTTTAATTAAAGTGTGAAAACTTTAATGTCAAAGGTCAAGCAATAATCATCAAGCGATGGCTTGAAATTTTATTGATATTTAATTATATGTGAACTATGCTAATTTATTTATACAAAAAAAAATAACAATAAACATGGAGGACGTTTATTAATAAAATAATTATTTTATGATGTTGATAAAATAAATAAATAGTTGAAATATAATTAATATGACAAAAGACAAATTTTATTCTAGCTAAAATGTGTATTTTTTCGGCATTTAAGGCCATTTAGACCCCATCCCTGTGATGGTTGAAATAAATTTTTTTTCGCTTGGAACGGTAAACGAATCTGGGAACACAGGCGGAAAAGGGTATTTTGAAAAAAATCTTTTGTTGGACGGAGCAGGGACAACCCCTTAAAGAGACTCGGTAATTAATTGGGTTTTGAAAAATAATGACTGATGAAAATTTTGAGTGTGCTAATTTAACATCTATAAATGTCATTTCTTAACAAGGGCGTCCGCAGGATTTTTTGCAGGGGGGGGGGGGGCAAGTCACTTCCAGATAAGGTAAAAAAAACGTGCTTTGTATTAATAATGTTATACATCTTTTTTTTTTTTTTTTTTTTTTCAAAAAACATTCACACTTTTTCTCTTTCACACTCACACTCACACACATTCACACTGTCTTTTCGGCAGCTCAGGCCATATAAGACATTTACGATAACCGTTATTTATGAATTTATATATATTAGGGTCCAGGCATTTTTATTTAAGCCATCTGGTATCCAGATGGCTTAAATAAAATCATCGGACTGCCTGGGGTCCGAACCCGCGACGTTTGGTATATGAGGTTAGAACGCTAACCTCTACACCACGCCCCGTGGGCATACATCTCTTAGTATTTAAAGCTTTCTCACCACGGCAAGGTGGATGTAGAAAGGTTTTTTTTTGTTTTATACATTTTTTTGTATCATTTTATTTTTCCAGAGGGGGGGGGGGCAAGTGCCTGGCTGCCCCCCCCTGCGGACGCCCATGTTTCTTAACAGAATATTTTTCTATTGTCGCATTTGGACGACTTTTATATGGGTAAAAAAAGCATTGTATTAATAAATTGAGAATGATAAATGTGTCTGGACCATATAGGCAATATCGTAATTAAATATATGTTATAGTATCGTTTGAAAGTCTATATGGCTTCCAAATACCCTTAAGAGATAGATAGAAAATAAACAAATATTCTGAAGCGAATAGCTATTGATTTACTTTTTTATATCAAGTTCTTCCAATGGTTTCAAGTTTGAAATTAGCCAAATTATATCTCAACTCATAAAAAAAAGGCATTTGCCCCCCCCCCCTTCAACCCCAACCACTCCAACACTGAGAAACACTAACACGTCGATGGACGTCTGATTACCTATAGTCCTACCTTTCCAACATTAATTACTTTTTAGTTAGACATACTAACTCTATGGAGTTTGTTATTAAATTTCTTCGTATATAAATAAGCACTTGTTTGCCTTCAGGCTTGGTGTAGTTGGTAGCGTGTTAACCTTCTATACCGAACCCGCGACGGTTTCGTACCCCAGGCAGTTCGATGATTTTATTTAAGTAATTTGGATACCAAATGGCTTAAATAGAAATGCCTGGACCCCCAATAGATATTATCATATACTATCGTCAAAGTCTTATATGGGTTAAGTTACCGAAAAGACTATGTGAATGTGTATGCGAGTGTGAGGGTGAATGGGAAAAAAAGTGTTGAAAAAAAAAATAAAATAAAATAATAATAAAAAATAAATTATCTTGGATATTTTTTTTTGTTTTGATTTTTTTATGCTAATATTTAAAAAAAAGTATAAAAGGTAATTATTTTTTTAAGAACCTCAGGGATTTAGTAAATTAATTGAAAGGAATTAACTCGAATAAAAATCTGTCATCTTAAAGGGGATTAAGCAAGAAACTTAAAAAGAAATAAAAAATAAAAATTATAAAAATGTTCATTCTAGATTAGAAACATTTATAAATTAATAATTTAGTAAACTAAAACAATCTCAGGGTGGGGTCCCCTAGCGTATGGAACGTCCCTCATTGCCATCGGTAATGATCACAAATAAATATTCTGTATATAGAGTGTAATTCTAAATCCCCTCAGTAGTCGAGAGAGAAATTTAAAAAATAAAATAAAACAATAATTGCAGTAGATGGTTTCTAGAATCTTTTACTGTTTTATTTTTGCAGAAATCACAAAATAAAACAGATTTTATTAGGGTATGGGCGAGTTTTATCACTCAAGCTTAAGTATCTAGCCCTAAGTTAGCCTTAGCCGACTTGCTCGGATTTTCAAGTATTATCAGATGTTCTTTAATTTAACCATTGTTTGCTAACCTCGTTCTAAAACTCTACAGTTTTTGATTAAATTAATTCCTCGAATTGAACCAATCGACCATAATGATTTCCAAAAACTAGCTGATTTTCTCTATTTTCTTATATTACACCCCAAAATACCCTATTAATTTAAAATTTCATTATGAATATATTATATAGCTTTATTTAAATATAATATTTCAATTTATTTTGTTAAAAAAATTTGGAATTGTGATTAGTTAGCTGATCTGGCTGGCTTCTGCTCCTCTCCTGCCGTTTCGTATTGCATCAAGGGTTCTTACGAAGAAAAAAAAAAGGCATCAAACCTACTTTTCCACTTTAGCTCAAAGAAAACTTTCGACGATTTTTTTCCCTGGACTATCCGTGTGGGGGTCTTTTTTCTTAACCTCTTGGTTCGTTTTACCAACAAATTATCCGCACTCGACGTTTGCGCCCTCTTATCCAAGGCTCTTTTCCTCAATTCCCTTTCCACATTTGTCGAGGAGCCCTTTTCTCTTTCTCTTTCTCTCGCACCATCTCTTTATCAAATCTCTTTTATTGTATTTGTGTTCCATTTCATCTTAAATCCTTATTATGTACACTCCATCTCTTGCTCTTCTTTTCTCTCTCTTTGGGAGTACCAAAGTACCACAGAAGGCACCAATCACAATTTTCCATTTCCAACCAAAGTTGTAATATTTTCATATGCAAATGTAACATAGTCGTAAATTAAACGTGACGATTTAACTAAATTTCACTTTCTAGCGAAATGCATTAGTATTGGAATTGGAGCAGCATCAAAATTCAAAATCCTTTTCTACTTATTTCTCTCTTTCTCTCCTTACAGAGTCTTTTTTAAATCCTTTATCCATATTTGATAATAGATCGTGGAGTATAAAGAATAATTTATAACTAGTTAAGTAAGGCACTATACATTTTAAAAT
>JAKCPI010005780.1:0-24431 GCA_023213315.1 Euborellia annulipes
GAATTTATAAGCCTCATTGCAGGTTACATTTTCGAAAGAGTAGTCTACTAATTTTTTATCCATTAAGCTTTTAAACATATTTTTATTTTCGTACTTCCAGAGATATTTTTCGGTTACAGTTTGGTTTTTATAGTTGTCAGACTCAAACTAATATATATCTAAGTTCAAAGAGAAGTGAATTTCATATGGTGGATGGTCAGAGTCCAATATACTACAATTAGTTTTAGAGTCCTCAATCAACTCGACCAAGGAAAGGCTAACCCAGCACTGATCTATAACTGATTTCCCCAGGCCACTCACAAAGGTAGGCTGTGCAGGACAGTCGCTTCTAGTTCTTCCATTAAGAATGATGAGACCGTTCTCCTCCATGAATTGAACCAGTTTCCTTCCTCTTGCGTTCGATGTCAAGTCAGTGGTTCTTCTCTCCCCAGTAACTAGTGTATCCTCTAGCGTCCATCTGTCTTCAAGCTGATTAAGGTCACCCACTCTCGCGTTGAAATCACCAATTAGCATGGTTCCATCTGAAGCTCTCTCGTTCATTTTATTTACAGCCTCCTGAAGGAGATTCAAGCACACGTCGACGTCGCTGTCAGGCGAGAAGTAAACCGCACCCAATCTGATGTTGAATGCTTCAAGTTTAACGTCCAACAGTAACCATAAATTGGTAGTTTCCAGAAGTGTTGTTTTAAAGGATTTTCTCACCAACGCCAGCAAGCCACCACTAGGTCTTCCTCTTGATTTTTCTCTTACTGCTCCCGCATAAAATACATCGTAGTGTTTTGATATATGTGCAGGAACATGTGGCCGTTGTATTTGCCAAGTTTCGCATAAGCAGATTATGTCGTAGTCGTACAGGGTCTGAGTATTGTCACCAATCTCGGAGTTCAGAAAGCAGTTGTAGCTATGACAATTCCAAAATATTATTTTCAGGTTTGCTGGTTTCTTAGTAGTTACTTCTATTTCGGAGTCACATATGGAGGTGTTTTCTAGTTTTTTGGAATCAAGTTAGCAGTCAGTCCTCGTTCACCATCCCTCTCCCTCGTGTCGAGACCACCAGTAAATTCAAGGTTTCCCTGCGGGGTCCGCAAATAAACTTTGTCGTTCCACAAATAGGCTCTTCTGCCCTGGGCTCTCAGCTCTCTTACTTTCTTCAAAAGATGAAATCTCCTTTCCCTCTCTTCCCTGGTGAGATCCTCATTTATAAAAATCTTTGTTCCCTTAAGTTACTTCTTGAAGCAAAAATCCTTCTTCTCTCTTCAATTGAATTCAAAGTTACAAGAATTGGTCTTATCTTATTATCCTTCTTTATTCCTAATCTTCTAGAGGATATTGGTTTTATATCCTCCAATTTCAAACTTTCATCGAAAACCCCTCTAATCAAGGCGGTGTCTTCCCTGTCAGTAGCTTCTTCGAGACCATTAATTACAATATTTCTATTCCTTTCTCTCCTTTCCAGTCTCTCCATCTTCATCTTCAAGCACTCCACCTCTTCTCTCATCTCCCTTATTTCCCTCATATATTTCTCTCTCTCTCCAGTTTCAAAAAAAAGGGTTAAGAAATACCGGAGTAATGCATAAAAAACAGAGAGCACTTTTATAAACATCTATCTCCCAATCACACACACTCTGAACTGAGTTGGATAATAAACTGTTCAAATTTTATAAAATTTAGACAGTTGTGACGTAACGGGCTTGGGCCAGGTTACGACCAATGTAAATATTTTCTTTTTTTTTTGAGAAATAAAAAAAATATGATTTATAAAAAAATATATATTTTAATGGTAACAAAATTTAATAAGTTTTATGCGAATTTAAAATAAATCATGGAATTTATCTTTCTTTTTTTTTTGTTAGAGGTACATATACATAAATCTATTTATTTCACGGTATTATAATACTCTCATTGAACGCGTTCAATTTACATTCCTTCTTCCTCTTTTTTTTTGTTAATCTTAATTAGAATGCAAATTATAAATTAATCAACTTTTCTCTACTTTTTTTTTCTGAGAAAAATTTAAGTTAGATAAAAAAAATATTAATATCGTCTTTTCATGAAATGTTTTTTTTTCTCTCTTTTTTTTTTTTACAAACTTATTAAATAAAATTGATTATTTTAAAAAAATTTATATTAATAAATTATATAAATAAATTGATTTAAAAGAATATTAACATATGATAGTATATTATAATGTTATAATAATACTGGACCCGATGGCTTAGATTTCTAAGAATTGCGTATGCTCTTCCACAATATACAGCAAGCTTAGATGATCAGATACATGAATAGTTAAATTCGTAGTTAATAACAATGATGATTTGGTTTCTTTGCTTGAACAATGCCGAAGCAGGAAATTAGCGAGATAAATTCAAATGAGTTTATTTTAGGTCGACACTAAAACTAGACAAAAATCATTTTTATAAGATTTTCAATAATAATAATTATTAAAATAAAATTTCAATCCCTCTTCAAAAGAAAAAAACTGACTCACCGGTACGGCACAATCTCGGCTCACAGATAAGGCACAGAAAGGCAGATTCTTCGAAAGCTGCGAGCAAGCAGTCGAATTAAGCGATACGAGTGAAATAAAAAATTATCTATATGCATAATTATTTTTATTTACCTATACCAAGGTGACTACTTTCTCTCAACAGTCCTCAGGTGACAGCACCTTCTAGACCAACCAAAGGCGCGATATTTAAAACCACGTTACATCTCCCCCCTAGCGACCTGGTCTTTCTATACTTAAAGGGGTTCCGATACGTGGGGCTTTAGTTTTGAGGAATGCCAGTTACCTACTACTTTCCCAGTTAAGTCTTTTAAACGACAGGAACCACTAGGGCTGACTGAATCTACCTCGAAGGGTCCCTCATATTTGGGGTATAATTTGGATGAAACTCCTTCCCCTGCTGATGACTGGTAGAAAGTGCGCTTAAGGACACGGTCTCCGGGTCTGAAAGGATTGGGCCTTCTCCGTAGATTATATCGGGTTCTCTGAGTAATATTAGCCTTCAATAAATGCTCCTCAACCAAATGGTACAGCTCCTTCAATTTCTCCATTCTAGTTACCCATTTACTACGATGTTCCGAGAGATTATTGAAATCCATGTCGCCCTTGTCACAAGATGCCCTCAATGAACCCCCCAACCTCAATTCCCTCCCAAAATTTAAAAATGCTGGGGAGAACTTGGTAGAATCTTGCTTAACCGAGTTCAACGCCAGCTGAAGCTCTCCTATATATAAGTCCCACTTCTTGTGCTCACCTCCTAGGTAAGCCGTTATCAATTGCTTTATATTTCTATTTGAGCGCTCGACTGGGTTAGCCTGAGAATGGTAAAATGGGGTTCGTATAGGCGTAATATTGCAAGATATAGCGAGCGAATTCATTAGGTTGTTTACAAAATTTGTACCATTATCCGTTATCAATGAACATGGTGTACCATATCTGTTGAGAATTGTTGAGCGAAATTTCTTACTGATCACCTCAGACGTGGCTCGACGGATGGGAACCAATTCTACCCAACGACTAAAGACGTCTTGAAATACTAGAAGGTAGACATTTCCATTAGAGCTTCGTGGATAGGGCCCCATCAAGTCAGAAGAAACGCATTGCCATGGCGATTGTAGATATCGGCCGTTCATCAACCCGCTGGGGGATTGGTTCGTGGGTTTGATCCTTTGGCAAACTTCACATGTCCGGACATAACGCCTTATTTCTTGGTACATTCCGGGCCAGTAATATGATCTTGCCACTCTCCAATGTGTTTTGGCAATCCCTAGATGTCCGGCTTCGGGGATATCATGGCATTCTTTCAGTATTTGGCCTCTTAAGGATTCTGGCACCACCAGTTTCCATCTTTCGGCATCTTCCTCAAGTTCTCCCTTAAGAGGATTAATGCGATGATAGAAAAGATTCCCATTTCTCACCTCCCAATCTGGATGATCCGTGGGATTATTCACCACTTGGGATAACTTTTGTTCGTACCACCTATCCTGTACTGAAGAATTGCTAGAAATCAGGGAAGAAACTAACTCATTCTCTGGGATTCTAGATAAGGCATCGGCGACTGAGTTATGGGAGCCCTTCCGATACATAATCTCGAAATCGTACTGCTGTAACTGAAGGGCCCATCTGGCCAATCTTCCATTGGGATCCTTGAGATTTATTAGCCATTTTAAACTCGCATGGTCCGTTACAACAGTGAACCGATACCCTTCTAAGTAATGTCTGTGTTTATTTATGCCCCATAAAACGGCGAGGCATTCTTTTTCGGTCACTGAATAATTCCGTTCGCAATTACTGAGGCTTCGTGAGCTGTAAACAATCACCCTCTCTCGACCATCTTGAACTTGGGTCAGGACCGCTCCTAATCCTACATTGCTAGCGTCAGTATTCAAAGTAAACGGTAGGGAGAAATCCGGACGTGCTAATACGGGTGCGGTAGTGAGAATTTTTTTTAGCGTTTCGAAAGCTTCCTCTTGAGAATTTCCCCACTTCCATCTTATGTTTTTCTTCAATAATTGAGTTAGAGGTGAAACCAGGGACGAAAAGTCTTTTACAAATCTCCTGTACCAGCCAGCCATTCCCAAAAACCTCCTCAGAGTCCTATGGTTATGTGGGGCTGGAAAAGACAACACCGGAGCTACCCGTTCAGGGTCCGGGCACATCCCTCCTTCGTTGACTAGATAACCCAAATATCTAATTTCGGAACAACCAAACTCACATTTTTCTTCATTCACTCTTAGCCCTGCTGCCTTAAGCCGCCTGAACACCTCTTTTATCATTCGAAGATGAGTCGGAAAATCTGGGGTGCATATAAGTAAATCGTCGAGGTACACTACTACATAAGGCAACAATTCAGGGCCAAAAACGATATCGGCTAAACGCTGAAAGGTGGTGGGGCTCCCTGTTAGGCCAAAAGGCATTACGGTAAAACGAAAGAGCCCTCTACCCGGAACTATAAATGAGGTAATGTCTTTACTCTGTTCATCAGCCAGAGGAACTTGTAAGAAGGCTTGTTTCAAATCAATTTTAGAGAGGTATTTAGCCTGGTGTAAGCCATCTAATAGTTGAGCTAGGTTTGGTATCGGGTAAGAATCTTTCTTAGAAATGGCATTTACTCTTCGGTAGTCTATGCAAAAACGATACTTGTCATCTCTCTTCACCATTACTACTGGAGAAGACCATTCAGAGTGACTTGGTTCGACAATGCCCTCATCCAAGAATCTATCTAACTCAAGATACATAGCTTCTAATACTTTAGGAGAATATTTATAGGCTTTTAACTTAATAGGTCTTGCGTCACCTACATCTATCTTATGATGAATTAGAGTAGTTTTGCCCGGCGAACACCTCAAAGACTTTATACCCTGACTTACAACGGTATCTAGTATTTTCCTATATTTAATATCCAATATTTGTAATCCTGATATACTACTACTATAGTCAGAAATATCTGGTAGGCCGGGGACAAAAGAATGTCTCATACCATCACTATCTTGTAACCACCATGTAGAATCAGAATTCATGTTTAATCCCATGAGTATAATGCTATCAAGCCCCAAAATTACGGGAACGGTCAGCGTAGGCAAATAATACAAAGTTATTCTAAATTCTTTCTCTCCCAAACTGGCCCTAACGACATAAGCTCTATTAATGGGGCAAGACTCTCCATTTGCCACAACAGCACTAAAGGGATCTACGGAAATTTCTTGAAAGACCCATCCTTTAAGGCAGGAAAGACCTTCGTCACCAATATAGGACTTACTAGACCCAGTATCCACTAGGGACCATAACACCTTGCCTGACTCGCTTTCGTTGTGGTTATTCCCAGCTAAGGGAACAAACCATTTCTCAAAAGCGATGTCGCTTCCATGGTGTTCAGGGGCCGTTGGAGATTGAGAGGTTAGAGGGACCCCCTTCTCTTCCCTCTCGATTCGTTTCCCGGATTACACCTAGGGCAAGTCGGAATCTTCTCTCCCGACCTACCACACCGATAACAGAAAAGTCGCCTAGGTTGGGGACAATTACTGTACACATGGTTTCCTCCGCAATTCCAGCACTCCGGTCCGGTACTCCTTGGAGATTGTTTAGAGTTAACTGGGATTTTCTCATTTGAGGTCCCAAGTAGGTTATCTGAACCTACTTTATGGGTAGATGATTTGGAAAGAGTGGGGCAAGCCTTACGGTCTTCACCCATAAGTTCGGAAGTTCTTATCCTAGCCGTGATGAAATCCACCAAATTTTGGAATTTCGGATCACGTACACTAGAATGTTTATTCTCGAATGCCCTACGAGTCTCAGGGTCCAATTTTTCTAATGCTAAATGCAATTGCATGAAATCTGAAAGGTCATCTATTTCAAGCAATTTCAGGGCATTAAAGTTGTTGACAAAAACGTTCAAAAACTGTTTAAGATTAGGATACGAAGAATCTTTAACAGCTTTGAATTGAGTAATTTTTGTTAAGTATGAACTGCCGAGTCTTCGATTATTCTGATATCGACTAACTAAAGTTTTAAGAGCTAATTTATAGTATTCGGGACTCAATATAAAATCCGAAATCAATGACAAAGCATCTCCCTTTAAGGATGACCTAAGGTAATGAAATTTCTCAATCACTGAGAGTAAGCTGTTATTCTCGATAAGAGAGGTAAATAACGAGTAGTATTGTGGCCACTCGTCTATATTACCCGAAAAGGTAGGAAGATTTATACGAGGGAGGTTCTGAAATCTATTGACTAGGGAGGACATATTACTCTCATCAGATGAAGTCGGCTGCGAGGAAAAAACCTCAAATTTGCCTTTCGCCATACATGTCATTTCCATGAATCTAGTATAAGGTTGGACCCCATCGATTTTTAACTTTTGGTCGGTAACGGTAACATTGTAGAGACGAATACGCTGTTGTAGTGCTTTAAAATCGTTCTCTAAGGTTGATAACCTCTCATAATATGCTTTAAACAACCCAAAATTTACTTTACTAAGATCTTTGAATTTATCGTTAATAATTAAAGCCTCCGCGAATAGTTCCTCTCTTTCTGCTATAAGCAATTGTGAGGACTGTTGAGAAGTAAGTTCAGTCATTTTTTTCTTTATTTTATTAAAAAGTTTCAAAGCCTTTCGGGTCCCTGTTCGGGCGCCAAACTTGTGACGTAACGGGCTTGGGCCAGGTTACGACCAATGTAAATATTTTCTTTTTTTTTTGAGAAATAAAAAAAATATGATTTATAAAAAAATATATATTTTAATGGTAACAAAATTTAATAAGTTTTATGCGAATTTAAAATAAATCATGGAATTTATCTTTCTTTTTTTTTTGTTAGAGGTACATATACATAAATCTATTTATTTCACGGTATTATAATACTCTCATTGAACGCGTTCAATTTACATTCCTTCAGTTACCCCTTTTTTTTTTTTGTTAATCTTAATTAGAATGCAAATTATAAATTAATCAACTTTTCTCTACTTTTTTTTTCTGAGAAAAATTTAAGTTAGATAAAAAAATATTAATATCGTCTTTTCATGAAATGTTTTTTTTTCTCTCTTTTTTTTTTTTACAAACTTATTAAATAAAATTGATTATTTTAAAAAAATTTATATTAATAAATTATATAAATAAATTGATTTAAAAGAATATTAACATATGATAGTATATTATAATGTTATAATAATACTGGACCCGATGGCTTAGATTTCTAAGAATTGCGTATGCTCTTCCACAATATACAGCAAGCTTAGATGATCAGATACATGAATAGTTAAATTCGTAGTTAATAACAATGATGATTTGGTTTCTTTGCTTGAACAATGCCGAAGCAGGAAATTAGCGAGATAAATTCAAATGAGTTTATTTTAGGTCGACACTAAAACTAGACAAAAATCATTTTTATAAGATTTTCAATAATAATAATTATTAAAATAAAATTTCAATCCCTCTTCAAAAGAAAAAAAACTGACTCACCGGTACGGCACAATCTCGGCTCACAGATAAGGCACAGAAAGGCAGATTCTTCGAAAGCTGCGAGCAAGCAGTCGAATTAAGCGATACGAGTGAAATAAAAAATTATCTATATGCATAATTATTTTTATTTACCTATACCAAGGTGACTACTTTCTCTCAACAGTCCTCAGGTGACAGCACCTTCTAGACCAACCAAAGGCGCGATATTTAAAACCACGTTACAGTAACTTAATGACCATATCATTGGCCTTGGAAAAAATAAATATATTAAATAGAGTCAGACCAAAACAAGATTTTCAGCCGAAACCGAAACTTGTATTTCATATACAAAAATTGGCCGAAACTTTGGTCGGTTCCTAATATTAAATATATATATTTTCATCTAAATTTGTATTGTATCATACCGATGAAGGGAACAAACGTCCTCGAAGTTTCTGTAATTAAATAAATTAATAAAATTTCTATTCCAGTAGAAGTAGAAGACAGTCGTTTAATTGCTTTTAAAATTTCTATATATTTTTTCTTTAATAATTCCTCACACTTATCAGCAAACCTACATACCGCCAGAAATGTTTGGGATAATGGGAAAAAATAGATCGTCAATTAAAAATCTTATAAAAATGTTTTTTAATTTGCTTTTATTTTACACAAGAAAAAATTGTCTTAATTCTTCTTAATGAAAAGAATGGAATTTCAAAATTTTTTTCTGTCTTCCCATGTGAGTATTTATTTAACAAAGTTACCCAAAAATAAGTTTAGCACATATTAGGCCTATTATGTAATTTCCATATAATGTATCACTTCATGTATAATCATCACTTACGAGTGAAAAGTTATCTTCTTTGTAGTCTCTTCTAATTTTTGCCTTTTGCTTTTGTATTGTGGATCGGTACTGTTTTTTGGAACAAACATAAGCCGAGAAATTAACCATGATTCTTCCTTTAAAAAAAAAAATCCTTTATATGAGAAAAAATCAATAGAAATAAATAAATAATGTTAAAAAACTACCTATTTGATAGTAAAAAAAAAAAAAAAAAATAGAAAAATAAAAGTTTTAACCTCAAAAAGAGTTGTCAATAAATTTAAAAATATATTAATTATTTAACTTCGATATAAGGTAAATAAGGGCAAAATAATCATAAAAACATACCTTATATATTATATGATAAATAGTTGATATTATTAATTATTTATTCAATAGTTATTCGCTTGTTATTTTGTATACTTTATACACAGATTCTAATGCAAGGTTCTAATGTTTTGCCCAAACCAAGATGGCCGATAAGCTTCTTCACCCTCCCACTTCGGTCGACACTTACCTCGCCTATGTTCGGAGCTTATAGTCCCTCCCTACCTCCCTGGATTTAACGGTAGAACAATTTTAGGTTATGGTAAAAATTTCTAATTTATCTATTTTTGTCCTTATTTAATATCTTTTGGAAAATCTGTCTGTTAATAGCTATTAAAAAATAAATAAAGACAAGGAAGGATGGGTTTTTATAAAATTACAACAGGAAATACCTGATATAATGTTTGTATTTATTTATTATATGTACATTTACCTTATAAAGATCTATGAAATAATGTGTTAAAACATATAATTATTATTTTTATAGGCCTATATTATTTTAATATAGAGAGATTAATATAAATATTAATTTAGTTTATCTGCTTTTTTAATCCCAGGAGTTTATTTTGCCTTCCTTCAGGTATATATGAGAATCTATCAGAGAACTAAAAAAAAAAAACAAGTAATTAAGTAATTAAAATTTTAAAGTAGAAATGTAAATTATTTCGAAAATAATGAATAATTGCAATGAATGAATGGAAATATATATAGGTAAATGTAGAATGGGTGGTTGAATCATATTTGAAATAAGAAAAGTAAACATACCTTTAAACCCTTCCTTTGTTGTTCATATCGCTGTCTTTTTTATTTAAATATGTTTATTACTTAGATTATATCCGTTTATTTTAATTATAACACATATTCAAGCACTATTCAAGCCAGGAGAGGCCCACTTGTCACTTGTGAGATGTTTCACCTTTGTTGATTATCCTAAATAATGTTTTGAATCATTATATGAAACAAAATAGATATTTTTATTTGTTATTTACCTGAGATAAAGTGTTTAAAGTGTATTTGAACTTCGTTTCAGTCAAATTTCTTATTGTTTATTGAGCATAACCTCTGACACTGACAGTTCATTCAACTTATTTTATGTTTAAAATTTAATTCTGTAAAGAATCTGTACTTCTCTTGATATCCTTTACGAGCACAATTGATAATATCACAAAATTTTGGCATCTTTGAGTATTTGGAGAGCCTAAATAACTCAAAAACAAACATTATCATATAAATCCCTATGTAAATGCATTGAAGTTTGTCCTACAACTGCTAATTTCATGTTGGGGTAGGTAAGTTATCAAAATGACCTATACTGATGATATTTGGCAGGGCCGGCTCTAGGATTTTGAGTAATTGACGTCTTAGAATCAGGGGCGTATTTAGAAATTTTTTTCGGGGGCGGCATGAACTCAAAAATTTTTCTGCGGAAAATTAAGTCATAAATATATGTTACTAAAACTAAAAGCGTTGGGCGCGCAAATTTACAATCTCTCTCAATTTCCATTGCAGAGGATTTATTATCCTTTCACCGATCCATCATTATGAGAAAAGCCATGAAAGGTAAGATAATTAATCTATATATACCAGGTAAAATGGGTTCGGATTACTTTGGTCTTGCCGCGTAACTATTTGGACTAACTACCCGCCACTGCCAAAGTAACCCACTTCTAAGGTATATAATGGATTCATAAAACATATTCATACATTAGGCACTTAAAATTTGCGCGCCCAACGCTTTTAGTTTTAGTAACATATATTTATTTTTAATATACATTTAAAGAACTTGTACAAAATTATTTTACTCTTTTTAGTACATATATAAAAGCGTTGTTTTTAAATTTTTTTTTTATATTATTTTTTGTTTCACACTGATAGGCGGTGCTCTGATATTCTTGTGCTTAATTTACGTTTTGTGGAAATGCATGATGCGACTTGTTTGGGATTTTTTCCTGAACCAATCTATTGCAATAGTGCCGTCCATTTTTCTAATTGCTTTACTATTGCAATAGATTGGTTCAGGAAAACATCCCAAACAAGTCGCATCATGCAATGCCTCATCCAATTCACCAGAAAATAAATACAATTAAAAATCTCATTAATAGAATGACTTGTATAAGTGATAAAATGTTTTTGGAAAAAAAATCTTCAAAAAATACAGGAAATATGCACACATAATGAGTACCCTAAAACGTTTAACAGAATTATAAACACAACTGTAATTCAGATTCGGAGCTGTGAGAGGGTTGATAGCGAAAACCAAACTAAGAACAATATTATTTATTTTGGCTTAGATTTTTATCCTAACATCAGTCATCTCCTTAAAAAAATCCTACAAACGGTTACAATTAAAATAGCATTCAAGCAGAATAATACATTTAAAAAATTATATAACCAAAAAGACCCAATCCCAGTGAATGAGCGGTCAGGCGTTGTGTATAAAATAAACTGCTCAGGCAATGATATTCAGAATTGTCCATGTTGCTATATTGGCACCACAAAACGCAAATTAAGCACAAGAATATCAGAGCTTTACGAGTATGATTCTGGAACGAATTATGCTCGTTAAGCGAGGTTCTACTGTACATAGAAATATAAAGTTTCAGCCCAATTGGAGGCGATTTAGTGGTGCAAAACCCGGCTAAAACTTTAGAAAAATCGAATTTTTTAGTTTTTTCAACTTTGGACACCCCTAATAGATAGAATCTTTTACCATCACTGAATGCAAAAAACATATATTTACGATATTCTGTATTTCTTTCACTTTCTAAAATTCATTCTAAAGAAATTATGAACAAAATAGTTATTAAAGTCACGTAAATATAAGAAAATTTTATGATAAAGTTGGTGTTTTGCGCCAAGAATTTAGAGCTATTCTTGGGTATATGGATGGATAGCTCTGAATCCTGACTAGGAAAACTGTTTTGCTCATAGTTTCGTTACCAATGAATTATTTTTTGTTTTTAAACTTTTTCAGCAACAGAGGCCACGTATGGCTTTATTAAATATATTTCTAAATTACATTATACCGATGGCTACCGGAGGGACGTTCCACACGCTGATTGCTCGGGGTCACCAATCCCGTGCTATCGCCGCGCTTGGCATTGCTTAACTTTTGGAAAGTTAAAAACTATAGAAGATCGTAAACATACTTTTTTTTTTGCATTCAGGGATGGTAAAAATTCTATTCAGGAGTGTCCTGAAAAAAATGAAAAAATGCAATTTTTCTAAACTTTTAGCCGTGTTTTGCGCCACTAATTGGGCTCAAACTTAACAGTATAGGCCTCTATTTCTATGTATTTCAACTATATGCATATTTTTAGGGGTAACGACTTTAAAAAAATCTAGAAAATTCAAAATAAGAGTCGCTTTTGAGCAGATTATTTATTAAAATTTAATTTTCTCTATATCTCTAAAACTAGAGCTGATGGAGCAAAATTGATGGCATTTTTGGAATTAGCGCTACCACATACCCAGGAATAGCCCTAAATTTCAAAAAACTTTTTTGTTGACCTGTATAAACTGAATTTTGCCAACTGGTCCTTGATTTTGCCAACTCGATCCGACCTGGGGAGGGGAGCGCGTCTGAACGCGGCCCAGATATGTTATCACAACCGCTCCATAGTTGATGAGAGGAGAGACAAGCGCTTGTGCTAGCTAACAAGCCCTGGTTCTGACCGATAGAAACTGTCCAACCTGCTTGAGACCGTGAATCACCCCTGAGACCTGATTTCTAATCGAGTCCACCTCTCGACTCCAGGTGAAGTTTTTGTCCAAATGGAGACCCAAGTTTTTCACCAAGTCCGAATAAGGGATTCGCGTGCCGTTAATCACAACCGAGGCTAAGGAGTCCTCGTCTATTTTGTTCCTCAAGCGTGAGTAACCTATTATGATAGACTTTGACTTCTGGGGGTTTATCATCAGTTTTAGGTTTTTAAGTGAGTCAGCAATCTGCTCTATTTCTCGGTTCATTAGGTGAATGGCGGAGTCCAGGTCTTTTATATCACAGTGTAGGTAGAGTTAGATGTCATCCGCGTAGAGATGATACCTAGTGTTAACTATGTCATTAGGAATCCGTTAATGTAGAGCAGAAATAGGAGAGGTCCCAAAGCAGAGTCTTGAGGCACCCCTTTGTGGACCCTCCTGAGAGCAGACATCGTCGAGCCCTCACATACACATTGAGTCCGACCAGACAAATATGACCGGATCCACCCCCTAACCGTATCCGAGAGGTTGTAGCGTCCAAGGAGGTGATGAAGGACGTTATAGTCAACTGAGTCGAAGGTAGAGCCCTGCACGGGCCGATTTTTTTTGGCCCGTACCGGCCCGTGCCCGTATTTTTTCTTGACTTCCCGCCCGTGTCCGGTCCGTAATTTTTTTACCATTCTTCAGGCCCGCCCGTACCCGCACGAAATTTTTCCAAACCCGCCAGTTTAGTGAATGAATGAATGTCTATAAATTTTTAAATAAAATAATTTTATTTAAAATAACCTTGAAATTATATATTGTTTATTTAAAAATATTTAATTTTTTTTATACATTTTTTTTTAATAAAAAAACCTACACTTTTTCATGATCTTATGTCAGATGAGGGAAAAAAAAGAAATAATTTAAATTTTTTTCATTTGTTTTTATAGGTCCGTGCCCGTCTGCCCGAACCCGTTTATTTAGACTTGCTACCCGCCCGTACCCGCCCGTAATTTTTTCATGGCCTCCTGAACCCGCCCAGCTAGGCCCATGGGCCGGGCGGGCTACGGGCTTACCCGTACTCGTGCAGGGCTCTAGTCGAAGGCCCTAGAGATATCTAACAGAACCAAGAGTGTCACTTGCCTTTCGTCCATTGCTCGTCTTATGTCGTCACAGACCTTTACCAGGGCGGTCGTAGTGCTATGTGACCTTCTAAAGCATGCTTGTCTAAAGTGCGGCCCAAACCCCTTTGAGGTGCGGCCCAAACGCAAATTAAGAAAATATTTAAATTTGCTCATTTCTACTAAAAAAAATTAATTTTTGCAATGAATAAAGAGAATTTCAATACATTTTCTACCCCATTTTCTTTAGACACAAATAAATTATCTTCTAATCTTCAAATGGAATGCATTGAATTGCAAAGTGATATTCAACTAAAAGAAAAAATTTGGGAATGTTTCTTTTATTGGAATTTTATAAAAATTATTTACCTCGCGATAAATATCCTAATTTTCATAACCATTAGAGGTGGGCATTCCGTTCGCGAACGGGTCGCGAAGAACGGGTTGTTGAAGTGAACGGGAGTGAACGGGTCGCGCTTTTAACCGTTCGCAGGCCCTCCGTTCGGTGAATGGCCGGTCCTCCGATCATTTGTTTTATCCGTTCGTTTGGCGAACGGCCGTTCATCCGTTCATTTGTTTTGGCCTGTCTTCGGCAAACGGGCAGTCCTCAGTTCATTTGTTTTAGCTTTTCTTCCTTATTTCTTCGAGTTTGTTCGGGTGGCGGGCAATCAAAACTGACATTTGTCATTGAATTATTCATATCGTTGTTTTTTAAAACCTTATAGATTGCTTTTTTTGTTGTTTTTGTTTAATTTTTTATCAAAATGCATAGAAGTAACTATTTTTTATTGATAATATTGATTCCATAGCACCACATGAATGCACACTTGATATTAAAATTTTGCCATTTGTTACAACGATGGATATGGTAATTTTTTTTTAACCAACAGTTAAAGCCTTAGAAAAGCTTAGAACCTTAAAAATATTATGAAACCGGCTATGCTCATGAAATTTTGGCAAAATATAAACGATGATGAAATATTGTAGTGTCTAACAGAGTCAAAGGACGTTAGTGCAAATAGGAACGAAATGAGACACTAACCCTTGAGGGAATCCGTCTGTGAGGAGGAACCCGTGGGGAGTGCTTTGAGATTGTTAAAGGTAAATTTTTGACTGACATTTGAAGTTAAGGTGTGTGGAAGAGAGTGAAATATAAGGTCAATTGAATTATAAGAATTATATAAAATATAAAAAATAGAAGAAATATAAATGAATAAACACACTTGGCCTCCGTCATCAAACTTTTGTTTTTTATTAACTAAAATTATTCCTGACTCCGAGGGCAGCCATTCTGAATTGGCAAAACTAAGTCCAGGGAGGTCTCTCGTTATTCCAACGGCCCCTGGAACTTTCAGTGAGAGCTCCTCCACTCTCATCGGAGTCCGGACCTACCCGTCTGCCAACACCCCATCCACATTAACCCCAACAATATAAAATTTTAACTTATTAAAAGGTATTAATATTTTTCATAAAATTATTATATCTAATCGTTAATTTTTTTTCTAAACATTATTTATATTCATTTTATTTCAGATTATTTTTATTAAGCCTGTGGGCTAGTAAATATCCAACTTGATATATTAAAACAAAATTAAATATTTTTTCAACAAAAAAGTATGTAAATTAACCTGCTTCATGCCCCTGGGCTTGCTGTAGTTGGTAGCGTGCCCACCTTCTATACGGAACGTCGCGGGTTCGGACCCCAGGCAGTCCGATGATTTTATTTAAGCCATTTGGATACCAAATGGTGAGACGGGGAGGGAGGGGGGAGGGGATCAGAGACAGTGAAAAAAGAACGATGAACGGGTCGTGGAGAACGGGTCGTTTCAGAGATCGAACGGCGAACGAGACCCGTTCTTCAGAAAGAACGATTTTGCCCATCTCTAATAACTATGCATTGCATAACTATGCATTGTTAATGTCGTCAGCTTTTGGCAGTACATATATTTGCGAGCAACTTTTTACTTTCTCTTACCTCTATATATATGTTAATATATTAATATATAGAGAAAGTATTGAATTCATGTCAAAAATTCGATGTCGAGATTTTGATGGATCTTCACGTTTTGAGGTCCCCTGAATCCAAAAAAGTGGTTTTTGGCACAGGGTCTGACTGTCTGTCAGTCTGTGTGTGTGTTCAATTTTAAGCATGAAGGAATTGAGCTATGAGGCTGAAATTTTATATTTAAGTTAAACACCCCCCGGGACCGAGAAAATAAGCGAAAACGTGAAAAACTTTAAAGAAAAATTTTCCACTTGTGCTCAGCTTGTTAAACCAGTAGAGGGCGGCGCACAAGTGGAAAATTTTTCTTTAAAGTTTTTCACGTTTTCGTTACTAATTAGTGACTTGCAAGACTAACTGCATATAAGGGGAATTGAGTTTTATTGGTGCAGGTCGAGGGTCCGGTGGCCTGGTGCAATGGATAGCACGCCTATGCCCCGGAAAGGCGGAGATCCTGGGTTCGATTCCCGGCAGTCATGGGATGTTTGGCCTCACCAATAAAAAAAACACTCACAGTCTCGTTAAATATATATATGACTTATTTAGTTCGAATCGGGGTATTTTGAATACTATTATCTTATTCAAATATATAGATCTCGAAAAATATTTAGATAAAAAAAATAGCAAAAAAAGGGCCCACAATTTGATATAATTAAAATATTTATTTGTCAGTGATGCCTGAACGCTTGTGAAAGCTGGTTGTAATGTATAGACCTGCAAATCTGACATTTCGCACCGAAATAATAACTTGTATGTGGCATTAGAATGAGGTATGATTAGGGTGAACATAGCTCAGGATTTCGTACGGTCAGTTCGGATTTGGAACACGTGTCCTGTTTGGCGTCTGGATCTGATGAATGTTCGGATTTTACTAATATGAACCGAAAATGTGCCCAAATTGGGAAAGTTTACTCTACGGAGCAGCTTAGGTAACATACTGTATGAAAATAGTTCATGGAATTTAAGTGATAGTGTATTAAAAAGGCTTAATTATAATAATTTGTAATCATTCACTCACTCTCAGTCCATGATAACACACTGTATCTAACAATTTGGTCTTTGAATTTATTGTATTATTAATTATTTCTTTGGCCAATATGATCAAGCGGAATAATAAATTGACAATGGCTTGGCCCTGATGATGGTCCTATATGCGACCGAAACGTTGGCCCTGGCACTTTACATTTAAATAAAAATTGAAAAAACAACTAGCTGCGTTGCTCATTGGAGAATTCCTGAACCGTAAATAAATCGCATTATCAGCTATACACCTCAATTAAATTTATTCTTCTTCTTCTTCTTCTTCTCATATTTATATGGCTTGGACAATAGTCCGTTTGGCCAGCTTATACACAGGTATATACAGTTAAAAAAAACACTAATTAATATTCAAATATGCACACTGTTTGTTGACAAGAACTGGAACAAGGCTACATATATCTCCTTTCTCTCTTCTGCCAGTAATGGGATAAGAGCCAGAGGCCCAATACGGCCAGCGGCAAGTGTACAGTCTCTATCAAGCTTTCCCTGCCCATCATTAGGGAACAGGACCAGAATATATGGTTCGCAGTAGCAACAGAGGCACCATCACAGGAACATACATCACTTTCTATCACATTTATCCTCTTAAGATGACTAGGAAACGATCCATGGTTTAATCTTAATCTGCTTAGGGAGGAGTAAAATGCCCGACTCCCTATGATCTTGGAATGCCACGGGTTCAAGGAGACCAATGGGCTTATCCTATATAGATGATTGCCTTTAAACTTAGCTGAATCTTCCCAATCCTCTTGCCACATCTTAAGGATGTCATTCTTAACTTCGGTCTTAATTTCCTCTGGAGAAATTTTCACCTGAGAGACAATATTCATTCTGGAAGCTTCCTTGGCAACAGAGTCCACTATCTCATTTCCCAGGATTCCACAATGACTCTGTGCCCATACAAAATGGACTATCTTTTTATGTTTCCTCATATCCAACACCATTTCTTTGATTTCTAAAATAACTCTGTGACGTATACTTAGCGCAGGATTGAAGAGCGTCTTCAAAACACTTAGCGAATCAGTTACAATAATAAACTCGGATTTATTTATTGAACGAATATATTTCAGGCTCTCCAATATCGCCATCGCTTCAGCAGCATAAATACTCGTCTCCCTTCTCGCTTTAAAATAGAACTTTTTATCCTGATTGGGATCATACAGGCCAAAACCCGTTTCACCCTCAGCACCTTTGGAACCATCCGTGAAAATTTTATAAGCATCTGATGAAATATTCCTCAAATACTCATTAAATAAGGAGTTAACAATCTTGGGGTGTCCCTTCAACCTAGCATCTATAGAGAAGTCACAGGATATATCGACTTTAAAACTGAGACAATCTAATCCGTAATTGTATATGCAGGGGCGTTGGGCACCCTCCATAAACGGAACAAAGCGGAGAATTTTCTCATAAGCTTCCAACAGAGGCGAAACAACACACGAGGCTTTACCTCTAGCCAATAAAGAATTCTTAAGCTGAATTAAAGATGAAACACTGGTGTTTTTTTCATCTTCCAGCCTATTAATTAAAAAACGAGAACTTAATAAAAGACACCTTAATTGAAGAGGCATAATACCAGCTTCCACTTGCAAAGCATTTGTTGGAGATGTCTTCATTGCTCCTAATATGATCCGAAGGCTCTTAAACTGGATTTGTTCCAGCTTCTTTAAATGACACTCTTTTGTTCCTCCATATATTGGAAAGGCATAATCAATATGCGATCTTATCAAGGCCTGAAACAGCATCTTCAATATCTTTGGATCTGCTCCCCACCAAGTTCGTGTAAGGGATCTCAAGATATTCAGATATTTCTCACATTTATTGACGATATAACTAACATGCTTTTGCCAAATAAGTTTCCTGTCCATCCAGAGACCTAAAATTTTTACCTCATGTTTTAAAGGAAATTGTATCCCTGCCAAATTGACTGTCTCCCCCAGAGGAATCCTATGTTTTCGCGAAAAAACGGTGATCGTAGATTTATTTTCTGATAAAGAAAAACCAGTCTCCATCATCCAGTCGTTGAATTTATGAAGGACACGTTCAAGAAGGCTAAGTCCACTATCTAACTTTGAACAATCATAATACATGCAAATATCATCTGCGTATTGCAAAATATTAACGGACCCCTCATCTATAAATTGTTCTAAATCACTAGTATATACATTATATAACAATGGACTCAATGGAGACCCCTGAGGTAAGCCAATATATGACCTTCTTGGCCCTATAACACCGCTTTTAGTTTTAATAAACAAGTTCTTTTGCTTTATCATTTGATAAATTAAATTGGCAAAAGCTACCGGAACTCCTAGTTTCAATAACTTCTTAACCAATACCACCGGGCAAACATTGTCATACGCTTTGGACATGTCCAAAGATATTAAAATCGTATCTCTGCCCCTCACGAAGCCATTTAATATATCCAAAGTCATTGTGGCCAGGTTATCCGTAGTGCTATGGCCTCTCCTGAAGCCATGTTGATAAGGTGAAAATACAGATCTTTCCTCCAACCACCATTCCAACCTAATTTTAACAATTCTTTCAAAAGATTTCTTAACGCAAGACGTAAGCGCTATGGGTCTAAATGAATCTGGAGCTGAAGGGTCCTTTTTAGGCTTCCTTATGGGTTTAATCAATTGATTCTCCCATTCATACGGTATATGGCCAGTCCGGAGAATTCTATTAAAAACTAATCTAAGATACTCCAATGCTTTATCTGGCAGATGCACCAGCATAGGATAATAAATCTCATCAATACCAGGAGCAGTATTTGAACTGCTCTTTAAGGAAAGCATCATCTCATCCCAACCAATATCCTTCAATAGATCAGAGTCATGGCTACCCTGACGTATTTCCAAATTCAGCATTTCCTCTGGTATTGCAGGGGCTAAGGAGTCCAAAAAGGCCTCTGCCAAGGCCGGATCGATATCATGAAAGCGGGCATCACTCTTCTCTCCGCCAAATGAATTACTATTCTTAAACATCCTTACATTATTCCAAATAAAGCTTATTGGGCTGTTCCTATTAAATTTTTTACATAATTGAATCCAAGCCGCTCTCTTTGTCGCCTTTAAAAACCTTTTGGTCTGCGCATTCTTTACTTGATATTTAATAAAATTATCATAATTCATGTTATTTCTATATGCGCGAAGGGCACTTTTCCTATCATTAACCATGTCACTACACCCTTTAGACCACCATGGGTTCATTTTCTTAGGTTTTTTGCCATCTCGATTCCCTATTTCACAATAGGGAATAGAGGCATTTGCCGCCTCATCAATTACATTGATCAGAGTGGAATAACTAGGACGACTGAAATCAAACATATTGATCTTGTCATTGATACAATTCCTATATTTAACAAAATCTGCTTTTTTCAAATTTCTCTTCATAAAGACCGAACATGGACCATTAGACAAATTACAGCCAATGGCCTTAATCAAAATAGGTAAATGGTCAGAGCCCATAGGCTCGCCCAGAACTTGCCATTCAAAGTCCAGTGCAATATCCGGAGAGGCCAGAGCAATATCAATGGCAGTAGGCCTCTGGTGGGGATAATTTATTCGAGTAGGTGATCCATCATTCAAAATAACCAGGTTAGCATAATCAATAAAATCCAGAAGTTTTCTTCCTTTAGAATCAGAAAATGGATTACCCCATGCCTCATGGTGGCAATTAAAGTCACCAACCATCAGAAGCCCATTGTTATGATTTTGCATAAAATCTCGTAGAGATCTATCTACGTCCCCACTAGGAGGAATATATATAGACGAGATACAGATATCCCTCGACTCCATCTTCATCTTCACTACACTAATATTAACATTTTGGCCCAAATCCACCTTGACTATCGAATACGGAATATTACATCTAATGACTAGAGCTGATCCTCCTTTACCATCAGCTCTGTCATTCCTCAGAATATTATATCCAGGGATGGCAATATTAACACTAGGCTTAAGCCATGTTTCGCTTAAAGCTGCGACATCAATATTATATCTTTTCAAAAATTCTTTAAAACATGCTAGATTCGCAGGTAACGAGCGACAGTTCCATTGGGCAATGACAAGATTTGTCTTTCTGGTCGTCATCTTTAACAAGTTATACAAAAATTATATCTTTGGTTAATATATTCCTATCCAGCGTGCATCAAATATATAACAAAATCTACTATTAAATATACTAACATAAAAAACATTAACTAAATTTTAAACTTCAATTTCAGCTACTACTATGATATCTCGTTGCTCCCATTATTATTAACTGAAGGACTAAAGAAATTCACTGGTTGCGAATCCCCTTCATCTTGATTAACTTCCACAAAATCCATGCTCTGAGGCAATTTCTCAACACCATCATCCCCAGCCGTTCGATGAGGATTAGGTGGTAGCGGGGACTTCCCAAGATTAATCTGTGTTTGAGGAAGGACATAGTTAGGCTTAGGTTTGGGAGGTAAAGTTTTCCTTACTCTTGTTTCCTTAAACTTGAAGTGCTTCTTCTGATTTCTATCCCTTCTTTCCTCATCGGAATCATTGACATCAGTGGACCTCTTTGGAGGACCCTGATTTTTCATAATATTAAACGAATTGATCGATGGGAAACTATGTGTGTCATAAACAAGAGGTGTAGCCGGAACATGCTTCAATGCCTCTGAGAATGGTTTATATCTAACCACTCTTAAGGCCTCTCTAAAAGAATAACTTCTTTCTGCCATCAATCTTTTTATCTCTGTCTGATTCTTATATTCCTCACAGTTATGAAAATCAGTAGTTACATGTTCGCCATTACAATGCAGACACTTCGGGGGGCCGTCTCTTTGGCATTCTTTGATATCGTGAGGATTCCCACACGCTCCACATCTCTTTTTACCCCGGCAGCCCACGGCTCTATGTCCATACCGCATGCAATTTAGGCATATAACAGGGCGAGAAATAAAAGGAAAAATCTCCGAACGAACAGAATGTACCACAATATAATTAGGCAACCTCTGAGACAAAAATGTTATCTTAACTGATGTAGAAGGGGACATATATGAGGGGCTATCATCTTTGGGCCTAACTCGTCTATTCATTCTCTCCGCCTTGATAATTCTACACGGCGAAACAGTGCATTCATCATCCAATAAGTCTTCCACCTCCAAATCTAAAGAAAAATCCTTAATAATTCCAAATTTGCAAATCAAAAACTGAGGAATATAGGCCTCGTAATTATTCTCAACTAAAGCCCGTTCAGAAACAAAGGTATTGGCATCAGCTCCAGTCTGAAATTCGACTCTAACTTTAACTCTACTGATACTTGAGATGCCAAGAATAGCATGTTTATACTTAGTCAAACTAGTATACAAAAATTTCCCAAATACCATAGGATGTAAAAATCTTTTAATTATTCTAGTTCTAATTTCTTCTCCCTGATAAACATTCAAAGGAGTGTCTTCGTCAATAACTTGATCTCTATCATCCTCATTAATAAAAAATCTAACCCTTTCGACTCTCTCTACAAAAACAAAATACGGTCCAGTGTCAGACATTGCGTATTTTGGCGATTCATCCGGCGGCTTTGGGGGGACGGAGCCCCCTGTGCTGTCACCCATCTCTCAAAGGCCTTTCCTTGCCGGAAAGGACCTAACACATAATAATATTATAAAAAAAAATCACAATAACAATCAATTAACTAAATAAAAAAGGAAGTGAAAAAAGAAAAACAAACGATGAAGCGCTTATCTATAACGGGACCGGAGCAGCCAGCAGAAAGCACGCACACTCTAAGAAGGCTCGCTCGCACACAACTAAATTAAATTTATTATCCCCATAATACTTACTTTTTGTTTTAAAGAGCTTATAAATGAAGCTAAGTTTGATAAAATTTTCACGTCTCAGGATAGCTAAAAACGCAGATTTTAGTGCCTAATTTTCAAAAAATTTTCCATATTCCCTAGAAGTCCTCAGTCCGGATCTGGTCCCAATAAATCATAGTAATCCTAGGTATGATTATTATTCATGATATTTAAGTATACTTGGTCATTTTTTTTACAATTGATCACTTTTTGACTTGCTCATGTTTTCTTGTAAGCCATCGATATACATGTATTAATATATATACTTTTTTATATACTTTTTTTTAAGCTCAAATATTTCTCTACACTGAAAAGGGATTCCTTTAAAAGGTGAGTTTTAAGATTTTTTATGAAGATTTGCTACTAAGCGAGAGTGGCGTATCATTTTGGAATTATTCAAATTAAACAATACAATTGTTGCCCATTTCTGTTCTACATCCTTCCTATCTTCGGACAATGGCCAGCGAAATATGTTCTGACAAGAGACTTCAAAATTGTACCGTTTTGTTTTCGGACTAGCATATTATAAAATTTGTAAACGAATACAGTTCTTTATTAATTTGAATCCGGAACTAAATAAATATCACCCTTATTGCACACTACTCTTCTGGTGTTCGCCACTGCCTCTTTACCTTCCCCATATCATAAATTTTGTGCCATTGGCTACCAATCCAGATGAAATAAATAGAGAATAAATGGCCTTGGCTGCCGAAAAAGAGCTTAAATGAAACGTTGTAGACTCTAAGGGCCGATTTTTTCATGTTTGGGTAGTTAGTGAAGTGTCTGTTAAAGTGCTTTTTTTTGTAGTGCAGAAACCCTCTTCATTTTTATTCTTATAGTAAAATATATGACATCCCATCATTTTATTTAAAAAAGAAGTAGATATATTTATTATTTTTATTTTGATTCAACTTATTTTAACAATAATTATTTAAAAAAGAAGTAGATATATTTATTATTTTTATTTTAATTCAACTTATTTTAACAATAATTATTTAAAAAAGAAGTAGATATATTTATTATTTTTATTTTAATTCAACTTATTTTAACAATAACGTGATGAGATGTGATATATTTTACAATATGCAAATGGTTAGGTCCACTGGTAACTGAGGCAGCCATTTGTTTTTCATTTGCATAACCCAGCCTTGGAGTATATGTATATGTATATATGTTGAATTTTTTGCCAAGGTATCTGTTAAATTAGTCCGAGCCAAAAGCTCTGGGTTCGATTTAGCAAAGGGGTGATATTAGAAACACAAGCCAGGCACCAGCATCGTAACTTCACGCATAAAAATAACAGAGGCATTCTTCAATCTATCCCTTTTTTTTGTTATTATTCATTTTATGTCAGTCAGGATTATATTTCTAGGATATTTGGCAAGGCGTTCAAGATGATTATTTGAATATATTCTAATAGCCGAGTTGAAATTATGTTCGAGGGTTGGCCAACTCCCTCTGGCGCACTCTGGCGAGACGAGCTTCAACTAAAGCATTTCAAATTTTAAATTTTAGTAAAAAAAATAATTTTTTTAAAATTAATTATTTTAATTTATAATATTTATTTGAATTAATTTCAATTTTTATTTTTAATAATTTTTATATTTTATGTCTTTATTAAATAGAAAACTTCAAAAAACCTTTAATCCTGAAGAG
>JAKCPI010005781.1:0-47274 GCA_023213315.1 Euborellia annulipes
AACGTAAAGAAAAATATAAAAATATACAATCAATATATAAACAGTTGAATATCATAATACAGTTTGTTAAGTATTAGTCGCTAGGATACAATACAAATCCAACAAGCGGTGCACATACTTCACACTCTTCCTCACCGCTTGCACAGCAATGACAATAATGAGAAGGAAAACTTATAATAAATACTATACAAAAAGTTAGTAGTAGTACACACAAAATAAATAAAGATACAATATTTGAATACAAAAAAAAAATATTTAACAAATATTTACTTTCATCAAGTCTCTAAAGTAGACAAACTTTTTTCAAATCAAGGGCCTTTGTAAGTGTATCAGCTCTTTGTTGATTTGTAGGAATGTATTTCAAAGTTATCACTTTGTCATTAACTTTTTCTCTAATGAAGTGAAATTTTGTGTCTATATGTTTTGTTCGTTTATTATTTTCACAATTTTTTGCTAGATGAATACATGACATATTATCTTCATATATTATTATTTGTTGTTCAACAGATAAAACGTCTTTAAGAATTCTATTAATAAAAATTGACTCACAAACAGCTGTAGTTAAAGCTTTATATTCAGCTTCAGTACTACTTAAAGATACTGTGTTTTGTTTTCGAGTTCCCCATGAAACAATGTTATCGAATACAGATACAAAAAAGCCTGTTACAGATTTACGATCGTCTAAATCATTAGCCCAATCAGCATCTACATAGGTTTCAATCAATGGACCAGACTTACTACGCGTGTAGATCAAACCGTAACGAGGTGTATTTTTTAAATATCTTAGGACTCGTTTCAGGTGAACCCAGTGTTCATTTTTGGCAAAATCTTGAAATCTACTAAAGTAATTTAGCGCAAAACAGAGATCAGGACGCGAACCTATAACTAAATACATTAAACAACCTACTAGTTGTCGATAAGGTTCGTTAGTTTTCTCTTCCTCTAATTTAGCTTTAGTTAATTTCAAATTTCTTTCAATAGGAGTATTTATTTCCTTACAATCTTCCATTTTAAATTTTTGCAACAATTGTTTAATATAAACCGATTGATGTATTTTCAATATCCCTTTCTTTCTATCGCGATCAATTTGCAACCCCAAAAAGGTCTTTACTTCGCCAAGGTCTACCATATCAAAATTTTGATTCAGTTTTAATTTAAATTTTTCAATCTGATCAGAACTGTCACTAATTAAAATCAAATCATCGACATAAATGAAACAATAGAGTTTAGACTTTGAAGTTAGTTTAAAATAAAGACAGGAATCATGAAATGAACGATTAAAATTTTCTTTTATCATCAAACTATCAAATTTTTCATACCAGTTTTTAGGAGATTGTTTCAACCCATATAGTGAACGGTTCAGCTTGCAGACAAATTTCTTTTCAGCTAATTCTTCAGGTAAATTCATGAAAATATCTTCCTTAAGGTCTCCATGTAAAAAGGCAGTCTTTACATCCATTTGAGCCATTTCATAATCAAATTCGTTTGCAATGGATAATAAAGTTCGAAATGTTGACAATTTACCCACAGGAGAGTAAGTATCTGAATAATTTGAAGACTGGTAACCTTTTGCCACGAGCCTGGCTTTGTACTTTTTCTCGCCAGTAGCCGCATTTTTCTTGATACGAAAAACCCACCGACTATCTACGATTTCTTGATTTTCAGGTCGTTCTACTCGTGTCCATGTTTCGTGAGCTTTTAAGGATTTAAGCTCTTCCTCGATTGCAGCTTCCCAGAGATGTTCATCTTCTCTTCCACGAATTTCTTTTCTGGTCCTGGGGACATCGGATACCCATTCTTCAGCACTGAACGAGTAATGAGCCGACATATCATAGTCTTGATGCCAATTAGGAGGTTTCCTCTCGCGTTTGCTTTTTCTATCCTCCTCCTGTGGCGTAGCATCGCCACTCACCGGATCGACAGCCTCACCCTCGACGATTTCTTCATTTCCTTCGACATCGGCCTTAGTCGGAGAGTCCAATCGGCGTTCCGGCAGAGACTCATCGAACACGACATGTCTAGCGCGGACTATTTTCCTGGCATCACTATCCCACAAACGAAAACCGTTAGTAGTGTAACCAACAAAAATCATCTTTTTCGATTTTTCATCAAATTTACTAGCCCGTTTTTCAGGTGGAATCAAGGCATAAGCAGGACAACCAAAAGTTTTTAATTTAGCATAATTTGGCTTTTCACCCATCCATTTTTCAGCTGGAATAATTTTTTCAACAGTTGGAATTCGATTTATTATATAAGTAGCTGTATATATAGCTTCGCCCCATAGTTCACGATCAAGAGAATATTCGGCAATTAACGTTCTGGCTTTTTCGACAAGAGTCCGATTTAATTTTTCACTTTTTCCATTTTGAAACGGACAATATGGAACCGTATTTTCTAACCTAATTCCCTGAGCTTCACAAAAATCTAATAACTCGTTATTCATATATTCTGTACCGTTATCGCACCTAAATCGCGAAACTTTTGAATTAAACTGAGCATTTACTTTTGTGACAAATTGCTTAAAGCATTCCGGTACTTGCGATTTATGTTCTAATAGATAAACATAGGTAAATTTCGAAAAATCGTCATGAAAAGTTAAAATATAGCGTTTACCATCATGAGTTGGGGGATTTATGGGACCACACACGTCTGAATGAATTAATTCTAAGGGTCGACTAGTTTTACCATCATATCTGGCGCAATGATCTTTAGTTTGTCTACCTTTTACACAAGGTTCACATAAAATTTCCTCATTTTTGCCTTGACTTTTATCAATACTTATCAAACCCTTTTCTATCATAATTCCCAATTTTCCATCAGATGCATGACCTAACCTACGATGCCATAGCATACGATCATTTGAAACTGAATAAGCCTTAAGGGCTGACTTATCGTTACAATTTTCAATTTGAAAAACCATTCTAAACATCACACCCTTTTTGCTACCCTCTAGAAAAATCTGTCCTTTCTTGTCTAAGACCAAAATTTTTGAATCAGTAAAAACCACTTTCAAACCAGAATCTAACATTTTTGACACAGATAAAAGATTATTTCTTAGTTTAGGTACATACAATACATTTATAAGTTTACATGTTGTTGTACGAAGTGTGCCTCTTCTTGTAGCCAGTAGCGATTCACCTTCCTTGGCCACTCGGATGATGATCGGGGTCTCGAGCTCTTCTATTTCAGTCAGGAGAGAGTCGTCGTTGATGAGATGATCACTTGATCCGGAGTCGACTAGGAACTCAACAGCCGGAGTAGATTTGTGAATTTTTCCAGAATTTTCTCGTAATTTCTTTAATTCACAGCCGAACGCAATTTGTTCTTCCTCATCAGCTTCAACGTGAGCGGTACTTGGAACAGCACTATGGTGAGTATTTGGTTTAGACTTGGAGTCAGAACTTTGAATTTGAGAACCTCCACCGGTTTTTGAATTTTCTTCAGCTTTATTTTTAGGACATTCACTTCTTTTGTGACCGACTTCGTGGCACCTGTAACATTTATATGGAAACTGATTAGTGTTGGCGTTCTTTTTTCCATGAAATCGTGAAGGTTTTCCAGGTCCACGTTGACCCAAAAAGGCGGTTGGTGCACTATCATGTCCTTGTTTTCTTTGTCTTGCCTCTTCCAGCAACAGCTTATTTTTCACAAATTGGAGATCGATCGCATCTTCATTCGTAAAGAACACATCCAGTGATGTAGTAACGGCGTTATACGTTCTAGGCATTCCTCCGAGAAGGATGGCAACGATTTCCTGGTCTTCAAGAATGGAACCAGCGTTTGAAAGATCGGTAACTAATCGATCAAACTCTTCAAAATATACCGACAGCGATCCGCTTTTGAATTTCATGGCATGTAATTTGCTTTTCAACGTAATTTGTTCTGAGAGACCGGAACGAGCATACGTTTTTTCAAGGCAATCCATAATTTCTTTAGCGTTTGTTTTGTCGTGAACACTATGCAGAATACGATCGTTCAAACTTTGAATTATTATGTTCTTGGCCTTCCGGTTTGCTTGATCAAACGTCTTTTCATTCATATTTACGTAATTATGATCAATTACCTTTAATATGCCCAACTCGTCCAAAGCTGCATGAATACGAATTTTCCAGGCATAAAAACCTTTTCCGTCAAATTGTTTTATTCCGGCAGTCACCGAGTTTCGATTTTCCGTCGTCATGTTTTTTGTTAACTTCTTTGTGTTGCACGTTTCAATTCCCGTACGATTCCACAATTCCGAGATAACATCAAACAACGATCTTGCTCAAAACCACGAGACTGGGCCCATAACCTCTGATAAAATGAGCAGAGAATTTGTATAAAACGTTTAATTTGAACGTAAAGAAAAATATAAAAATATACAATCAATATATAAACAGTTGAATATCATAATACAGTTTGTTAAGTATTAGTCGCTAGGATACAATACAAATCCAACAAGCGGTGCACATACTTCACATTGTTTCACAAATAACAATAAGTTAATGAGTAATTAACCGTTAAAATAAGAAAAAAATAAAAATTAGGAGAAATAGTTGCCATGGTAACAAAATATAAATATTTACCCATGTTTACGATTTTTTTATTTACATTTTGAATTCTAAAATATCGGCGTAAATTTTTTGTCTGTATACCGGGAGAGTCCCGGAAAGGATATGATTCACAAAAATCTTAAGTTGATGAATAATTAACCGTTAAAATAATATAAAAATGAAAAGGGAAAATGTATGTACCGGTATGTATATAAGTAGGCGAGCAAGGGGGTCCAGGGGGGCGTAGCCCCCGCTAGACGGAAAGCCCCGCCGAAGGCGGGCTGCGTCTAGTATATATATATATATATATAAGTATATATGTTTATATATATTTATATATATATATATATATATATATATATATATATATATATATATGAGATTAAAATTTTGAAAAATAACCATAGTTTATTTGAAGCAGTCAACATTTAAAATGCAAGTTTGAAACTAAGGTGCTATCGGAAACTAAATATATCTTTTTTTGGCTTCTAATATAAAAAGTAAAAATCTGGTGTGACTGGCGCACAGCACACAGCTTTCTCTTACCTTCGGTAATCGAAAGTTGTGTTCTGTGCTGTCACACCAGATTTTGCGTGTCGACATATATTTAGTTTCCGCCAAAATTTTAAAATTCAAGATGTAAAATTTATTAGTATGGAAAAATATTTATATTTTGTTACCATGTCAATCATTTCTCCTATCTTTTCTATGAAGTACAAGAGTAAAGTGGTTTTCTGAAGATTTCAATGGCAAAATGAGAATATACATTTTAAAGAGCATCTAAAAAATAATTGATTTTTAAATTTTAATCAAAATCGTTGGAGGGAATTTTGAGAAAATCGAAAAAAACTGAAAATGTACATCAGTAAAGTACTAGTACTCTTTGGCCGATTTTGTTTAAAAGCTTATTTTAAAGCTCCAGTGAAGTGCCTAACTTAAATATAATATTTCAACCTTATAGCTCAATTCCCCAATGTTCAATAAAATTGAACACACACACATACACACACCATCAAAATCTCGACATCGAATATTTGACATGAATCCAATAATTTTTTTCTATATATTAACATATACAGATAAGAGAAAGTAATAATACATAGTGAAAGTATTGTGATTATTCTGAAAATTTAATGCCAAGATTTTTATGTAAATACACATTTCCGTAAAATAATCTGAGCATGTGTATTAGGGTGGGCCTTATTTTGAAAAAGGTGGAATTTGATCGACCTCCACCCGGAAATTGGTTTAGAATGTCAAAAATATAAGACCTGAATTTTTTCAGATTTTTTCAAGCAAAATAACCCGTGCTGGTAAGCAGTTGAAATTTAACACGGCAATAATAGACTTTTGGACGTTACTTTTAAAAATTTCTTTATAAAATTATGAAATTTTCGTTTATGTAGGTTTTTTGGGTCGCTGAGCTCGAATTTGGTGTCAAAATTCTCATAAATTTAAAACCAATATAACAATTTTTTTAAATATTGTTGTCATTTCATAGGTTTTTTTAAGACAGTAAAATCGAGCAATACGTCCCCAAAAACGTAAGTATACCAAGTTTCATAATTTTACAAAGAAATTTCTAAAAGTTTCATTCATCTTTTAACAATAAATACTTTATAAATGTTATTATATAGAGTAAGGTGGGGCAAAAGTCCGCAGTTTTTCTTTGGGAATTTTTTTTGACCTTCCTATGAAAGATACAATAAAAATAGGAACATCCCCTGAAAGCCTGGTTAATTGGCTATCTTACATAATTTTTTTGGTTTCCAATTCGGTAGCATAAGAGTAGGAGAGGTATTTAAACAAAAATTTTCATTTGCGGACTTTTGCCCCATCGAGGGGGTAAAAGTCCGCACTAGCGGAGCAAAAGTCCTTAGGTGCAAACAATTGCCCCTGCAGCGAACAAACTCTCGAACCAGGGTATAAAAAAGACTTAATAAGAAATACATTAGGTATATGTATGTTTTATGTATTCATTTTATTTATTAGAAATACACAATAGGCCTTATAACAATTAGTCCCCAGTAAGATTGAAGTTCATAATCTGCATAAGCATTTCGGGTCGTGGTCGTTTCCCTAGGCTCATTAATCCGATAAAATACTTGATAGGGGTATTAGAAACCCAGAAACTACTAGGTAGGGGTATTAGAAACTCTAATACCATTGGGTGACATTTGTTCCATTGGAGATCCATTGAGCCTTTTGCCCCGTCGAGGCCGCGGACTTTTGCCCCATTTAGCTATTTTCACCGAAGTGTCACAAAAAATTTTTATTGTTAACTGTAGAGAAGAAAAAGGTTTTAAAATATTTATTTAGGGTTATCAGCTTGCAATCAAAGACATTAGACAGTTAGAAAAGTGCATTCTGGTACATGTTGCAACCATGAGAATTTCCATAAATGTTAGATGGAAGGTGACAAAAACATAAATTTGCTCATTGTTAACAATCGGCTTCAAACACGTTATTGAATTTCGAATCATCGTCTGCTCTTGTTGTTAGCAACCTAACAAAGTTGTTTAGAACAACGCCAAGTCTTCCGGGGATTTTAAAATGAGGATTCGGACTTTTGCCCCGTGCGGACTTTTGCCCCACCTTACTCTATTATGTATTTTTTATAAAAGCATATAAATATATAAATATAGGCTAATACTATATCGTCTGTTAGACTAGCCTGCCATCTATTGCAAGAATGCTGAACTATTTGACACATAATTTTTAAATAAATCATTTACGCTTATTTTAAAAATTTTTTAATTAATATGTGATTAATAATAACAATAAATTCATTTTTAAATTTTTGTGAAATGACATCATTTATAAAAATTATTAAAAATTAAAGTTAACTTATCTAACTAACCGGCCTCTTATTTAATGATATGATTAGCTTAACGAGATGGCAAACGTCTCTAAAGTCATAGTCAACTAGCTTATCCGAGGGATAGCTAGTTAATTATAGGTGAAGCCACCGGCCCTAAAAGCCTGTCCTAATTTTTAATTCTATTTAATATGAAAATTTTCTCTCATTTTTTTAATTAAAACAATTATCTAAAATAATCATGAAGGGATTATTTTTTTCTATAAAATGTTCTTCTAAATGGTGCTTAATTAAGAAAACACGAATGAATCGCCCAATTGGGAAATGGAAGGCTTCTATTCTCTTGCAAAATCTAATTCAGTTAAAAAAAAAGAATAACTAAGTGTTAGCACCACCAGAGAGACAGAGACACTGATAACGTCACGGCGGCGGCTTTTGTATCTGAGAGGAGAGAGAGCTTCGATTATTCCGATATTGCATCCCGTTTTGATAGTCATCTTAACGGCTGTTCTCTACTCTATGTTGTTGTATTCTTCTTTCTCTCTCTCTCTCTCTCTCTCTGTGCTTGAGTTAACTAAATTTTCTCAAAATTGGAGAGAGAGTTTCCGGTTGAACTTTAACAGGAGGGCGTAGTAGTAGTTACTGGGAACTGCAAAGTTGCTATTAATCGACAATCGACTAACCAAAATGTAGTTACGGAAAGCTAAGTAAACACTTAATAAAACCAACTAACATACACTACTGATCTAATAAATAATTAATTAATAAGTCTATAGGGCGTTAAGAGAGAAAAAAAACAACAACCTGGTGTAACTGGACACACTCTCTTAGTTGTGTGATGTTCTCAGTCACACCAGCTTGTGTCGAATAGATCATACATAGTAGCCATCTACCGGCACCCCGGGAAGTTACATCATTTTCTAACTCTAACTTCTTCTGCGTTCATTTCTAGTTATTATTTCTGGACTTTTGTTCAGACTACATTGATTGGCGCCCCCCCCCTCCGCAGGTACCCCCACCCAAAAAAAAAATAATAATTTGTTAATAAGATTATAGAATTCAAAAAATTCAAATTTTAAATACATTTTTACTTTCTCTTACCTCTGTATATATGTGTTAATATATATAGAGAGAAAGTATTGGATTCATGTCAAAAATTCGATGTCGAGATTTTGATGGATCTACACGTTTTGAGGTCCCCTGAATCCAAAAAAGTGGTTTTCGCGACATGGTCTGTCTGTCTGTGTTCAATTTTAAGCATCAAGGAATTGAGCTAGGAGGTTGAAATTTTATATTTAAGTTAGACACTCACCTAGGGCGTGAAAATAAGCTTTTGATCAAAATCGGCCAAAGAGTACTAGCACTTTACTGATGTAATTGTTCAGTTTTTTCGATTTCCTTAAAATTAGCTCCAAGAATTATGTTTAAAATTCAAAAATCGATTATTTTTTAGATGCTCTTTAAAATGTATATTTTCATTTTGCCATTGAAATCTTCTGAAGACCACTTTACTCTTGTACTTCATAGGAGAGTTAGGAGAAATGGTTGCCAATGGTAACAAAATATAAATATTTTCCCATACTTATAAATTTTACATCTTGAATTCTAATATATCGGCGGACTAAATATATATGAAAAATTGGTTGGGCAGACCAACTTTGATTACCGAAGGGTAAGAAAAGTTCTGTGCGCCTGTCACACCAGATTTTTTAAATTCATTTATATATTTTTTATGCTCTTGGGTCCTCTGCGTCCCTTGACGTGCTGCAGGGTCTGCGGGGGTGTTATTTACGCCCCTGCTTTTGTTTTTATTTAAACTGCGAATAAGATACTGCTTGGGGTCATACAATAAGAAGTAAACTTCCTAAATTATTTGATTGAATATCTCTTACTGCTTCAGTTCACTATTATAATTGTAGTCCGGAAAATTCTCTACCGTCCAGTAGTTTCGGAGTCTATGCGCTAGAAACAGAAAGACAGATTCTGTCATTTATAAAATAGAATAGATAGATATATAAACTTAAATGCGATGATTGTGAGGCATTTTACAAACCAGACACAAGAGATCTCTCAAAACCCTGCAACCCAAACAGGGTTCAGCGTTTGCCAAAAAACAAATAGATAGAATAGTTTAGCTAAAGAATTCTGATTAATTTCGGTTGATTCTATTCAAATAAAGAGAGAGAGAGGGAGATAAAATAAACTGCAAGCCCCATATATTTTATACTTATTCTAAAAAAAAAAAAAAACACACACGCATTTGAATAAATGTTGTTTTGAACTTGCTCATCAATTTTATTCAGTGAATAGCGCGCACAAAAACGCGTCATTAATTAAATAAAATGTTAATAACATACGTACGTGTACGTGCATGCACAGACACGTCTATTGCTCAATTCATTCACTCATTCCATTGCCTCTCTCTCTCTCTCTGCATCACCTATGCAGAGAGAGAGGCAGCAGCAGCATCTCTCTCAATACAAGCGCCAATTAACAAAAAAAATTGCGTCTATCTTCACGTATTTATTATACTTTTTAAAATTTAATTCAAAATTAAATGGTCGGAATACACACAATTTTGCTCGCTATTCTAAGAAATAATAGTATTTTATTACTTTCTCGTTAATAAAATATCAAATCTTATAATAGTATATTGACGCTCTAATTAGCAAAGTGTCTAACTCCACTTTTTCCAAAACCATTTTTTTTTTTTTGTAATTTCTGTTGAAAAATATCATTCTCCTTATGCCCTGAACTGGGTAAGAGCGTAATTCAAATTTTTCAGTTCGAAAATTGGAAAGTTGCAAAAGCCGATTTAACGTGAACAGCACGATGGTGAGTATTTGATTTAGAATTGGAGTCAGAACTTTGAATTTGAGAACCTTCACCGGTTTTTGAATTTTCTTCAGCGTTATTTTTAGGACATTCACTTCTTTTGTGACTTACTTCGTGGCACCTGTAACATTTACATGGAAACTGATTAGTGTCGGCGTTCTTTTTTCCATGAAATCGTGAAGGTTTTCCAAGTCCACGTTGACCTAAAAGGCGCTTGGTGGACTATCATGTCCTTGTTTTCTTTGTTTTGCCTCTTCCAGCAACAACTTATTTTTCACAAATTGGAGATCGATCGCATCTTCCTTCGTAAGAACACATCCAGTGATGTAGTAACGACGTTATACGATCTAGGCATTCCTCACAGAAGGATGACAACGATTTCCTGGTCTTCAAGAATTTGAAAGATCGGTAACTAATCGATCAAACTCTTCGAAATACACCGACAGCGATCCACTTTTGAATTTCATGGCATGTAATTTGATTTTCAACGTGATTTGTTCTGAGAGACCGGAACGAGCATACGTTTTTTCAAGGCAGTCCATAATTTCTTTTGCATTTGCTTTTTCGTGAACACTATGCAAAATACGATCGTTCAAACTCTGAATTATTATGTTCTTGGCCTTCCGGTTTGTTTGATCATGTCTTTTCATTCATATTTACGTAATTATGATCAATTACCTTTAATATGCCCAAATCGTCCAAAGCTGCATGAATACGAATTTTCTTTTTTCTGTCAAATTGTTGGAATTGGAATTGTGGCAGTCACTGAGTTTCGATTTTCCGTCGTCATGTTTTATGCTGACTCCTTTCTGTTGCACGTTTTCAATTCCCGTACGATTCCACAATTCCGAGATAACATCAAACAACGATCTTGCTCAAAAACACGAGACTGGGCCCATAACCTCTGATAAAATGAGAAGAGGATTTATAAAAATAAGTTTAATTTGGACGTTTATAAAAATATACAATCAATATAAACAGTGAATATTATCATAATAAATACAAATATCCAACAAGTGGGGTCACTTACTTCACAAATTAACTTTGCAGCTTCTTCGCCTAAGACGGATGTTCGGTCAAAAAATTATAAAAACGTTGTTTTTATTTTAAAGTTAGTTATTATTGGTCAACTGCCTTGTACAAGTATCAGTTTCGATGCATTCATCATCTTCAGGACCTACAATTTTAATAATACATTCATTCAATTTTTGAAAATAAATTTTAAAATAGTGTATTAATAAAATACTGTATATTCAAAAAATTGTTAATCAAAATGTAATAAGGTAAAATAGTGAAAATATTTGAATGTATTATTAAAATTGTAGGTCCCGTTCTATAGAAGGGACATAAAGAAAGGTTCCCTCTTGGTGATACATTCTTCGAAAGGAATCTGTGCTGAAGGAGTCCCTCTTAAAACTAGGACATCCTCCCTAGCATATTGATATAGTAACCAGAAATAAGGATTAGTTCACTAGCTAGAAACAAACGCAAAAGGAGGAGTTAGAGATAGGAAATAATGTAATTTCAAGGGGCGCAGGTATATGGCCGGCAAGAGGCCGGTTAGATTTGAGGTGTGTGTTTTCGTGCACGTAAACGAGGAACCCGATAGGAATCTCAAATAATAATAATCTTATAAAAAATTATTTTTTATTGAAAAATTTCAATATTTATTATACTCTCTGTATATCTCTCGCCTAATCATAAAACGTCCCTGTGTGTTTAAAATCTCTACTAGCTATTCTAGAATACACCCATTTCATTAATTAATTTGACGCCTACAGTTGATAAAATTCATCGTTAGGTATCTCAACTTAAGTTTTGGTTGTAAAAGTATGATTATAAACTCTCTCTCTCTTTGTCATTTACGATCTGTTAGAGCAGAGTGAAGGGGTTCATCACATCACATCAAGTTGCAACTGACTACTATATATAGGTCGAGAGGGGAGGGGGGGGGGCTATAAATGCATTAAATCCTCCGGAGCTGCCAACTTGCATTGCATTCATTTAGATCACTTTACATAATTAAAGTAATTAGACACTTAGAACGGCAATAATAAATTTGAAACCAATTTTACATTTATTATCTATTATCTACTAGCTGCGTGGACAGCCTCCTGCGGTCTTTAATCAAACGCTATACACTAAAGTGAGATCGATATTGTATACGAAGTATCGAGCATGATAATTTTTTTTTTGGGTTCTATCTATTTCGATTTCGCAAAGCTATTCTTTAAAAACAGGCGTTAAAATTTAAAGTAAACAAATGGGTGTTAAAAAGTAATGTAAGCGTTAAAAAATGCTATTCAAAATCACTTCCTTGCCTCAAATAGCTATTCTGTAAACAAAAACTTTAAAGCCAAAGCGTTAACATTTAGTAAATAGTGTTAAAAATTAATGCCATGTCTAGGGGTGCCTTTAATATTTTAACGTCGTGTTTAAATAAACATATAAAAAGTAAGGTTATGATTTTGATAGCTTTAATATAAAAGCAACATGTTAACGTCGCTGTTAAAACTTTGTTTAGAGAATAGCATTTTTTTTAACGCTGATTGTTTCTACATTACTTTTTAACATCCATTTGTTTATTTTAATTTTTAACGCCTGTTTTTAGAGAATAGACCTGCTTATCTGTTTTGGAAAGGTCAACAGGCGGGGCGGAACATATTCAGGAAGTTTATTAAACATACGATAAAAATTCCCTGGAGATTATTTTGTTTTTGATGATTTTTGAAGACCCTTTTTAACTTGGAAAAAATATTCGTTGATTTTACAATTGTGTAGGAAGCAAATTACATAAACAAAAACATACTAAATTTAGAAAGTCTTTGCAAAAACCATATACAAATGGATTGTAATTTTCAAAAGCCTTTTGAAAGTTATAATGAAAATGAGTGGTAATTTTAGAAAGACATTTGTGCAATTTTGTTGTAATTTTAGAATTCTCAAACTGCTTTCGAAAAAATACAATTTTTAACGAAAATTACTATACAATGTATGTAAAATTAAAATACATAGGCCTATTCTATATTTCTAGAAAATTGTAATTTTAAAAGTTTTTTTTTTTCGCCGAAGTGTCCCACGGTGCTGCCCCAGTAATTATATGCACTCGATATGTTTTTTTTTGCTTATATCTCTGGAACTATTCAACGGATTAGGATGATCAAGGGTTGTATTTATGTGTGAAAGCTTTGTTCAAAATGTTTCGCTTGAAACCCACACCGCAATCCTTAAATTTGATTAGGATGATGTTTGTCAAATTTGATGTTCTAAGAGGGCCTAAGAAGGTATTAAACCTAGACGTGAATCGGACCGCAGGGAACGGTAAATTATTATAGCGAACCACAGTTTTCTTAGTTTCCTCTGAACCAAATCTTTTGAAACTCAGCCATAATAATTAGAACAATAACCTCTAGACGTGGAGCAAATTTCATGACAATCCGTTCAGAAGTTATTCGTACAAAATGAAAAAAAAAATTGCGTTTAAAGATTTCAAACTTCGTTATTTTATAGAATAGATCGAAATATAATTAAGTATTTAATTTAATTATATAATTAATAAAATAGGCAACGAAGCTGCAAAACTTTTCCGCTATAGGCTATATCGGAAAAGTTTTGAACCTTCGATGCCTTTTTTTTCATTTAAAGGGAACTGACTCTATTTATATATTTTTTACCCTTTTATGCCTCTTGAGGCCTTTAAGGGTTATATCAATGGCTGCCGGGGACGTTTCACATGCCTCGTCTTTGAAGTCCAAATTGAACTGACATCTGTAATTAAAAAAAAAAAAATTCCATTCAAAATAGAGAAATTTTTTTTCATGTCTCATACACTTTGGTATTCATTTTTAAAATAAAATATAATCACTTCTATGAATTCTTAATAATAAGTTAATTTAAGCAAAAAAAAATCGCAGAATATAAGAAATAAAAGCTTTTGTTATGTTAAAAAGAGTATAAAAAAAAATCACCACCGGGGGGCGTTAATAATATAGAATGACAATTAAAAACTCTACATAATCTCTTTAATATTATATAAAGAAGTTCTTTATAAAAAAAAAAACGTTGTAAAGAAGGAGAAGCAAAAAAAAAAAAAAAAAGCAGCAAGCAAAGAATAAAAAGGAAAGTAAGTGTCTATACACTGGGTTAGTATTGGTACTTAAAGAAGGGATCAGGTCATTGTGCTCAAAAAAAAAAAAAACCTCGAGGTAATTATCTGTGGGTCTGATAAGAGAGAGAGGAAAAAAAAGTTACAAGGAATAAAAATATTATGTTCAGGGAAAAAATGAATTCAATCGTCTGGAAATTCTTTAAAACTCTTTGATACGAGAAAATAAAAAAATATATAATAAGATGAATAAATAAATGTTGAAATTAAATATTTAACAATTTGACAACTTGGATAAGGAATAAATAAAAGTGATAAGGTAGAGAACCCCCCCCCCCCCCAGGGACCCCCTTTGTTACGCCCGTGTTGGTGAGCCCAAAGAATCAACGTGTAACACCCCCCCCTTCAACTACCATCTGTACATTATCATCATACTTATATATAAGAGGGTGTCCGATGTGTGAAACAACCAATCAGGCCTCAGGGATAGCGCCATGGTAACAAAATATAAATATTTACCCATGTTTACGATTTTTTTATTTATTTACATTTTGAATCCTAAAATATCGGCGTAAATTTTTTGTCTGTGTACCGGGAGAGTCCCGGAAAGGATATGATTCACAAAAATCTTAAGTTCATGAATAATTAACCGTTAAAATAATCTCTATATACTAAAAAATCTCTACATATAAAAATGAAAAGGGGAAATGTATGTACCGGTATGTATATAAGTAGGCGAGCAAGGGGGTCCAGGGGCGCAGCCCCTGGCTAAATAAATATATAAATAACACCTATATGGCTTCAGTGGTCTAATTTAATTATTTAAATTAATTAAAGGAAATATGGAAGCAGAGGCAGCCAAAAATAAAATACTGAATGCTTAACCAATCAGCCGGAGACGTACATTGTACATTGACCTAGCCAATTATATTTAAGATGTCAAATGTTAATTCAGATTTTAGATATATTTGAAACTCACACAAACAACCATCAAAGCCCAATTTTCATTATATACATACGTGAACAATAGTATTCTATTTTACAACAATGTATATTAATTATCACCTGACTAACTCTGAGCATAAATATACCAATTGTAAATAATTATAATACAATTATCTTAAGTAAAATAACAACTTTTTTTATATTAGTATCGGCGATTAGCCGAGGGGATAAAGCAGTTAAGCTTATAATCCTGAGTTGAATACAACTCGAGTTCAAATCCACCTCATGGCAATAAATTATCCAAATCTATTTGAGATGCCTCCTCCTGAGGAAGGAAACGGGAACCCACCTCAGTATCATTCTCATGAGAGTTACTCTTCAGAGTAACCACAACGTGTCCAGTCTGACACTAATGACTGAGAAGATGTATATATTTTAGAATGCACTGAAGATGGTTTATAGTAAAAAAGAACCCGGCGATGGAAGAGACTATTTTATTTTTGGCTGCCTCTGCTTCCATATTTCCTTTAATCAACATACACAGCCACTACTTACATCTCAACTTATTTAAATTAAATTTAAAGAAAAATTCTCCATATATCCATAATCTGAACGCCTGGTAGTTAGGCAACCAACAGAGCAAGGTATTTGGTCACTCCTCTTTTTATATACGCATGCGCACAACTTGGAGGAGGAGTTTTTACTTTTATTTTTCTTCAAGACAGTTTGCTTTTAAGAAGGTGGTTGGTCTCCAGCAAGGCATTCTCTTCTTCTATTGGTTGATTGGGACACGCAGTGGGAGTGAATCCTTTAAATAGTAAAAAAAAAAAAGTTCATTCATTTAAACCGGCGGGACTACCAAGAAGAAAGAACAAGCGCAACAAAGATGGATGTATACAAGCGCTCGAAAAGTCGATTTTCGATTTTAGAATCGACTCGATATTTTTCGATTCTCGGAATCGATTAATCATTAGTCGACTTTTTAAAAGTTCTATAACTCGTGCTTAGGAGATACTCAGTAAATATTAAATATATTTATTTATAATATAAGATTTTATTGTTGGCGTTCTAGGCTGACTTTTCGGCCACTGGTCTAGGCCATATTCAGAGCTAAAAATATTTTCGTACATTTTATTATAACATGTTATTGTGGCACTTTCTATAAAATATAAAAATATAATCTATAATAATATATACGAAGATGGCCTAGTACAGTGCCCGAAACGTCAGTCTGGAACGGCAACAATAAAAGAAATAATTTTGGCTGCCTATGTCTTGGATTTTTTTTTTTTTTTTTTTTTGACTCCTTAATAATACTTCCAGCCACAAAGACATACCTCACAATATAAGATTTATTAAGTATTTAAACATTTTATTAAATACAACACACAAATATTGTTTTCAATATTTTTATAAAAAGAACAAGTTGATTATGGCGCGGCTTCGCCATAATCAACTAGCCCTGGCGGGCGGCGTCTCGTACGCGTTTAGTAGTTAAAAATTTTGAATTTGCCTCTCCGACTCCGCCCTCTGAATTTCGCCAATCAGCGCTATCTCTGAGGCATCCCTGAGGCCTGATTGGTGGGTTCACACATCTGACACCGGTTTAAGCGCTTTATATATAAGTATGATATTCTATCCAGCATGTGATATGGCACCGAACATTAAAATAAAATATGAAAGTTGAGTATCAAAATAAAACATTAAAATTGAGGAATTAAGAATGCCACATATGTTCACTAACCGATCTTGGAAAGCGTGTTGATTGGTGTGTTATGTGTAGGTTTTAAAATAAAGATGAAAGTCAATCAATGAAAACGTTACAAACTATAATATTACCATCGGATACTAAGTATTGCAAGAACAAAGTCGAGAATCGATTCTAATCGACTTGAAAGAGTTTCAGCTCGATTCTAAAAAGTCAAATATTTTCAGTAAATGATCGATTCTTGATTAAAGTCAAAGTCGATTTTTCCATCCCTAATACAAGCAGCGCTCAAAATCTGAATGGGTGACCGAGAAACTATTGAAACAATCAATATACGAATATTTTTCAAATATAAAGTACTTAAATCTTTTAGAATGGTAAATACTATTATTTGGACCCTGTTATGCATTAGTGGGTCAAGCGCCAAAAAAAAAATTAAAAATTGAGTTAAGCACGGAATATTGATTCAAATGCTTTAATTAATAGTATTTTTTATGAAATATGTCCTAAAAAAATTTATATTTAATGTTACTTGCACAATTGACAAAAAAAAAATTATATATAATCCAATGAAAACAAAAAACTTTAATGTTGATTTTCTCAAAACTTGGTAGCTGGCGCTTGACACACTAATGCGTAACAGGGTTCATTTAGTAGTTGATGGCAAGTCCGATTTTTTTTCGTTTAACGTTATTCCTTAATTAATTTCAAATAGGAGCACCCAACAAACAGGCTATTTGAGCTCTTAGATCGACCGACAAGCACAGTATTTATTTATTCTCTTTGAGTAAAAAAAAAAATTCATTTTAAGATCGCCATCCTTTAAAAGTAGAAACATTTTCCAGAAGGTTTGATTTCACATATATTTAAACCCCTTTTAAAATGTCCTTCCATGTAAGACGGCGGATTTTTTTTTCTCTCTTTTTACTTTCTCTTAGCCTATATATGAAATATATAGAGAGAGAAAGTATTACGATCATGTCAAAAATTCGATGTCGAGATTTTGATGGATATACATGTTTTGAGGTCCCCTGAGTCCAAAAAAGTGGGTCCCGCAAATTGGTCTGTGTGTGTGTGTGTGTGTGTGTGTGTGTGTGTGTGTGTGTGTGTGTGTTGTGTGTGTGTGTGTGTGTGTGTGTGTGTGTGTGTGTGTGCGTGTGTCTGTATGTGTGGACAGATTTTTAGCATGAAGGAATTGAGCTACCGGATTGAAATTTTATATTTAACTTAGGTACCTTCCCACACGCTCAAAATAAGCTTTTGAACAAAATCGGCCAAAAAGTACTAGTACTTTACTGATGTACTTTTTCAGTTTTTTTCGATTTTCTCAAAATTCCCTCCAAGGATTTTTTTTAAAATTCAAAAATCAATTATTTTTTAGATGCTCTTTAAAATGTATATTCTCATTTTGCCGTTGAAGTCTTCTGGAGACCACTTTACTCTTGTTCTTTTAGCATGAAGGAATTGAGCTACCGGATTGAAATTTTATATTTAACTTAGGTACCTTCCCACACGCTCAAAATAAGCTTTTGAACAAAATCGGCCAAAAAGTACTAGTACTTTACTGATGTACTTTTTCAGTTTTTTTCGATTTTCTCAAAATTCCCTCCAAGGATTTTTTTTTAAAATTCAAAAATCAATTATTTTTAGATGCTCTTTAAAATGTATATTCTCATTTTGCCGTTGAAATCTTCTGGAGACCACTTTACTCTTGTTCTTCATAGGAAAGATAGAAATGGTTGCCATGGTAACGGAATTTAAATCTTTTTCTTTTTATTAGATTAAAAATCAATTATTATTTAAATTCCCATTTATTTGTGTCTTTAATTGCTTAGGAGAAAACATATATATCTCTCTCTCTCTCACTTGCAAACATTATCGCCTGTCTCTCCGCCTTCTCTCATAGGCCTAATGTTAATTTCCTATAGGGATTTTTATGTTAATTTCGATTCAAAAGGGGGTCCCCTTTGAAACTTTTTAGGCATTTAAAATTTTTTTTCCAATTCTTATGAAATTTTGTATTTATTTACGATTCTCTATTGTGTATAAAATGTCCAAATATGAGATTAAAATTTTTAAAAATAACCATAGTTTATTTCAAGCAGTCAACATTTAAAATGCAAGTTTGAAACTAAGGTGCTATCGGAAACTAAATATATCTCGACACAAAAAATCTGGTGTGACCAGCACAGTGCGCAACTTTCTCTTACCGAAGGGTAAGAGAAAGTTGTGTGCTGTGCGCCAGTCACACCAGATTTTTCTTTCAATAGGGGTATTTTTTTTTCTTTTTTTAAATTGCAAGAAGTGAAATAAATAAATAAATAAATGTTTAAATTAAATTTTCTTCTTTTGAAGAGTAGATATTAAAATATTTTCTCTTCAATACGTATATATCAAAAGCAATTTTATTTTTTTCTAATTTTCTTTTTTATATTAACTATTGACTTTTTATTATTTTTTTTTTTTTGTCCATATGATTCACGTAGTACCAACTTTTAGTAAAAGACAAAGTTTGAAAAGCCCTAGGAGGAGAGAGTTTATGAGACTTTTGCTTTGTGGCTAGTACAAACAAGTTAATCAACGTTTCTAACCAAAACCTCGCTGTTGCTTAGGCGGTACAAGGTTGTCGAGGAAGGCAACAGAAACATCTGAGATCTATCTTATTCAATAGCAGTACGGAGAGTATAAAAAATAAACAAACAAGCTGCAAAACTTTCCCGCACTCCCCTGGGATAGCGCGAATTTTATAAATGAATAAGATTGCCGAGAGGTCGATAAATGACAATATTTGTAATCTATAAGTCAAGGGGATTGGATTGGACCCCAGGTAGTCCAATGAATATTTATTTGGATACAAAATGGTATAAATAAATGTACTTGGACCCCAACAAACTGTACACCGTATTTAAATAATTTGAGTATCGTCAGTTTATATGGCCTAAGTTCACACTTTTTTCTCATTCACACTCACATTCACGCAGTCTTTTCGGCAACTTAGGCCATATAAGACTTGACGATAACCGTTATTTCATGAAAATATCTAATGGGGTCCAGCCATTTGGATACCAAATGGCTTAAATAAAATCATCAGACTGCCTGGGGTCCGAACCCGCGCGTTTGGTATACGAGGTTAGCACGCTAACCTCTACACCAAGTATGGCCTAAGTTAAATAAAAATATTTATTTAATGTAAACAAATCCTCAAGCGCCCACGGGGCGTGGTGTAGAGGTTAGCGTGCTAACCTCGTATACCAAACGTCGCGGGTTCGGACCCCAGGCAGTCCGAAGATTTTATTTAAGCCATTTCGATACCAGATGGCTTAAATAAAAATGCCTGGACCCTAATATATAAATTCATAAATAACGGTTATCGTAAATGTCTTATATGGCCTGAGCTGCCGAAAAGACAGTGTGAATGTGTGTGTGAGTGTGAGTGTGAATGAGAAAAAAGTGTGAATGTTTTTAAAAAAAAAAAAAAAAAAAAAATCCTCAAGCAGGCACTGGATTGGAATATTGGATCTCACCGCAATAGCCCCCTGGCATTGTCATTTCTTCTTTGATTTTTAGACCATTTTTTTTTCCTTTCTAATGCAGTAGTATGCCCATTATCGATGCGGGGAGAGTTGTAGGCCTGTTTTTGAAGATGAGAATTGTCACGGTACCGGCCCTATACATTTTTCAAATATGTGTCGCAACCTACAAATGCAGGGAAACTTTCGAGACGGGAAACAAAATGCATCTCTTCAACACCAGAAAGAGGGAAGACCTGAGGACTGAAAAATCAAGATTGATGGTGGGGGAGAGATCAATAAGAACAATGGGACCAAAATTTTTTAATATTTTGCCAAATAATATAAAAATTGAATGTAAATATGTTTAAAAAAAGATTGAAGTCATTTTTACTTGGCAAAACTATATATTCAATAAATGATTACTTTGTCATTCAAGATTCGAATAACTTGTAAATGTAGATTGTACTGTATGTTAAACCTGATGCTTCAATATACTTAACATTGTATCTTTTGAAGAAAATAAATAATGAATGAATAATGAATATATATTGTAAAAGCCATTGCGCTAACATAAGCCTTAACTATATTTCAAATTAATTTCTAACACAAAGGAGATAAAAAAAATATTTTATTTTATCTCAATATTTTTGAATTGAAATGAAATTGAAGCATTAAAACAAACAAAAAAGTCTTTTTATATTTCCAATGAATGGAATATAGGTAAAAATGTTCATCTACAATTCATAAAAAAATATTACTTTGATCATTTAATAATAAAGCAATTTAAAAAATGAAGTAGTTAAGAATGCTCTCTGTGTGTGATGGGGGTTTTTCCCGTATTTACGATAATCATACCGGGAAAAGGAATTATCTAGCAAACGGGGGGGGGGGGGGATCGTCACGAAACAATACCAGACGATGATGAATGAAAAAATAAATCGAATGACAAGCTATGATCCAACGATACGCTTCATTATCATGGAGCTGTCATGTTGAATAAATAGCAATTTATAAAGCTTCTCCCCCCCCCCTCCAATACAAAGGTGTATGTGTCTCTCTCTCTCTCTCTCTATTCTCTTGTTTAATTTTAGAACCTATTTTTTTTTTTTTTTTTTTGAACAAACTTAGCAACAAATTTATAAAAGCTTATTTTGTCAAATTATTAGTTGAGTTGATACTTTAATGTATTCATAAATGGAATTAAAGGGATAACGAAAATTGTTTAAAATTTCAATGCTAGTTTTATGGATAGTTTAATTAAAAATCTGGTGTGACTAGCGCACAGCACACAACTTTCTCTTACCTTCGGTAATCGAAAGATGTGTACTGTGCTTGTCTCACCAGATTTTTTGTGGACATCTGTTTTTTTTTTTTTTTTTTTTTAAAGATTCACTCTTTCTTCTCACTCACTCTCACTCTCACTCACCCCCCCACTCTCTCTTTTTTTCCGCCCCCCCAACACATTATATATTATCATTATTATTTATTAATTTATTAATTTTTTTGGGCCACTTGTATTTTATTTGCCCTCTTAGATCCATATGGTTTAAATAAAATAATCGCACTGCCTGGGGCCCGCCCCCCCCGCTATTTTAGATGTGGGGGGGGCTCCCTTCCCCCCACCCCCCGGGGGTGTCGACATGTATTTAGTTTCCGACAGTAGGGTACATTCTATTTTCAAGATGTAAAATTTATAAGTATGGCAAAATATTTATATTTTGTTACCATGGCAACCATTTCTCCTATCTTTACTATAGAGTAAAAGAGTAAAGTGGTCTTCAGAAGATTTCAATCGCAAAATGAGAATATACATTTTAAAGAGAATCTAAAAAATAATTGATTTTTGAATTTTAAAAAAAATCGTTGGAGCGAATTTAGAGAAAATCGAAAAAAACTGAAAAAGTGCATCAGTAAAGTACTAGTACTTTTTGGCCGATTTTGATTAAAAGCTTCGTGTCACGTCCCGTGGGGGTGCTTAACTTAAATATAAAATTTCAACCTCCTAACTCTTTTCGTTCTTGAGATATTTTGTTCACAGACACACAGACACACACACACACACACAGACAGACAGACAGACCATGTCGCGAAAACCACTTTTTTGGATTCAGGGGACCTCAAAACGTGAAGATCCATCAAAATCTCGACATCGAATTTTTGACATGAATCCAATACTTTCTCTCTCTATATATATTACATATATACATAGGTAAGAGAAAGTAATAGAGAAAGAACGTTAGTTTTGTCTTCAAAATAGGAGGAAAAAATCACTTTGTTCTCTATAAATTTAGTGCAGTTAATAATAGAGATTTAATAATTAAATAAATTAATTAATTCTCAAAAATAAATAAATTAATTAAATTTAAATATACTCGGTTATATGTATATGTTTCAAGATATTTTTAAATTAAAAATTAATACTTTGTTTAAATTCTTCTTCTATTATCTAAAATATATAATAGCGGAGTATCCGTCTGTCTGTCCGTCTGTCAACTGGGAAAAGTTCCACACGCTTGTTTTTTGTGGTCACCCAAATCAAATTTCGATTTTTGTACAAACTTACTACAATTTATAAAAGTTTATTTTGTCAAATCATTATTTGAGTTGAACAGTAGCAAAAATTAACACACTGCAAAAAACATTTTGGTGATTTTACAATTTTTTTGAATAAGCAAATTTCCAAGACAAAAACACACTAAATTTACTATGCAGTTTAACTATATTTTTTACAAAACTCTTTGCAAAAATCGTTTACAAATGTATTGTAATTTTACTAAACTTTAGCAATTTTTGAGTGAAAATGTATTGTAATTTTACTAATATTTAAGAAAAAATAAAAATAAAATGTAAAGTTTTTATAATAATTTACGACTGGAGCTATAGGAGATTGACGTTTAGGATGCGATCGCGCGACCGTTTGACGAGGGTTTTGACAGAGGCAAGTTGGGGGGGGGGTCGCACACTGGAACTTGAGTGGAGTGAAGTAATCTTCCATCTCTGTTATCTGGTATATGAATGAGTCCTTGTAAACAATATTTTCCATTTAAATGATACTTTATTCTTTCGCAGCAATTTATTTCTAAATAAACTTAATAAAACTAATTCAAGTTATATTAACAAATATTTTTTGCATATTTTAAGTAAAAAATATTTCTTAATTGAAAATTTTAAAAATTCTATTTTATTAATTAAAAAAAAAATTTGAAATCCATTTAACTTGACTTTACATATATTTTCTTGCAATTTTTAATAAAAAATACAAGTTATCTTAATATTATTATTTTTTTGTATGTAAATAAATCCTTTTAGTGGCAAAAATATCTTTATTCAAACCAAAAAAACAGCTGGTTGAAAAAGTCGGCCATGTTGGCCGTCTCAGACAGCCTTAAAAGGAAAATTACAATGCCGTTGTATTGTAAAATTAGAAACCGTGTTGTAAAATTACAATATTTACTCTAATTTTCGAAGAGAATTGTAATTTTAAAATATTTTTTTGTTGTTAAAATTATTTGAATGCATAGATTTGTATATTTAGTATAAAAATGTATCTTATCATTTACAAGGGACATTTGTAAATTTAGTACTTATACTATTGATATAACATACTAAAATTGAATATTTTTTTTATAGTGCACTTAATACGTATTGCAACATTCCGTTATGAATATCATACCGTAAAAGAGAACTATCTACTATTGCCGGGAGAGCAGGGACGTCATTTGAGGGGGGCAGAGGGGGCATTTGCCCCCCCCCCCCAAGGCACAGGAAGTAAAAAATTTCCCCCAATCAAAAACTGAAATGACGTCACTGCGGGAGAGGGGGGTCGTTATTTTTTAATTAATAAATATCTTGAAACACATAAACAAGTGTATTTTGATTTTATTAATAAAATATTCTCAAACCACAATCATTTCTTAGAGTAGCGGGTCGGCTTAGTGCGACTCCCTGATTTTTTTTTTAACGATTAGCCTAATTACATAAAATTTATCTCTCTCCCTCCCCACTTAAGGATAAAGAATAAAATATTTTTATTAATTTATGTTGACGCAAGAGATTCATTTTTTTTTTATAACCCAATGCTGCCACTTGTTTATTAATTTCCAAATTATTTAACGAATGCACTAAAAAAAAAAAAAAAAAAAAAATTCAAATTGTTTATTTTATAAGATAATAAAATTTAAATAAAAATTTTTTAAGTGTTCATAAAAGTATTACAATTAAAACAAAAAGTTTTTTGTTTTTGTTTAACTCTTAAATAAATTAATTATCAAGCTATTTACACACACACACACACACACACACACATACAAGATCCTTGATAAACATTTTTATGTTCTTTAACAAAACATAAAGAAATTTTCTTCTTCTTAAGATAATTTATTTAGAGATAAAAAAAAAAAAACTTTTGCCAGATCTTATCTATATAGTTATATTTTATGAAAGAAAATTCATTTATAATGTATGAAATTTGCGTAGATAAATCTTTTATGTATATACTAGCGGCAAGGTTCGCCTTCGGCGAGCAAGGTTAGGATTTGCGGGCATGTTTCTTGCACGGCCATCGTTGAAACCCTGAAATTCCCGTATCTATATATATAGATCCTGAATCGGCAATGAAAATAAAATTTATAAGCATCAATATTTTTTAGAGTCTTTGCTTTTTAATCGAAAATAATAATAATTTTCTCTTTTAGGATTCTCAAGAACCTCAAGAAAGATATATCGAGAAATTAAGGAGTTTCCACAAGAAACAGCAGAATCTAAATTCATCGGGTGAAAAAGTTGATAAAAAGGAGAAGGAACCAACTCTACTCTACCGCTAACGGATAAACAAGAAAATATTGATACTAAACCGAAGAAAAGAGTAACCTTTGGTGAAGTTAGTACCAAAATCCATCAAATCGAACAGGGAGCCGTATTAAAGAAAATTTACTGAAAACCAGCCAAGAGCAATAAATGTTGATATCTAACTATTATAATTTTAATCTGAATCCTTTGTTAAAGGCTTGTTGAAATAAACAAAGTTCTTATTTATATTTATTTTAAAAAGAAATATTACATTTATAAGATGTTAATAATAAAGCCTATGTCTTCTTTTAATTTAAAAAGATGAAAAAAATTTTAAATAAGGAAAATCTGGTGGGACAGTACATCACACAACTTTGGAAATCGGTGTGCGGTCAATCATACCAGATTTTTTATTTTAATTGTTTTTCAAATTAAAATTAAGCGTGTTAAATTGTTTGTTCTTATTTTGAAATTGAAAATGCAGAAGCTTTGCTTACTTTCAGACATATATTAAAAGAACTATTTAAGGGGGGGGGGGGGGGATTCTTTACTTATTTGGAAGGGTCCATCAGTCACTTTTTTATTATAACTTACTAGCGAGTTGGGAAAAAAATGCATTTTTCACAAAAATGATCAATTAGGGTACCGAGCGGCTGGATTTCAAAACACAACACCGAATTTGCCTTTAGAGGAGGGGGGGTCATTTAAGGGGGCTTTTAGCGTAGAAAACATATTTTTATCTCATTTCAGTTAAAAGTTAAAAAACTCGAATTTTTCAAGAAAATGACGATTTGGGGTTCTTAGAGGCCGATTTCAAAAAACCCCAAATTTTTTTTTGAGGTTTTTTAAAGAAACAGCGTAGAAAGCATAATGGAATCTCATTTCAGTTAAAAGTTGGAAAATCCGAATTTTTTTTTTACAAAAATGGCGATTTGGGGTACTTAGAGATCGAATTTCAAAAAACCCTGAAACATCGAATTTAGATATTCTTCTAAGGAAGGTTTTAGCGAAGAGAGCAAATTGATATCTCATCTCGTTTAAGAATTATTTAAAATCAAAAAAATACCCATAAAAGCCCATTTGGTGCCCTTAAAATTTGAATTTCGAAAAATCGCTTCTTAAATGACGCCTTGGGCACATAAGGGTTCCACATGCCAAATTTCAGCCTTATAGCTATTATAGTTTAGGCTGGGCGTTGTCATCACTTAGTCCGTCACAAGTCTCTTTATATATATAGAGATTTAATAACTGTCAGTCTGTTTGGCTAACGCCCCATTGGAAATTGAAATGAAATTCTGCATTTTTATTGAGGTGAGTGTGAGTGTGAATGAGAAAAAAGTGTGAGTGTTAAAAAAAAAGTTCTTAAAATTTGCGTCTGTAGACCTAGAGCGCTCTTTTTCATCATTTAATTTAATTTTGGATTTTAATTTTAAATACATAGACAAAATTTTACCGAAGGTAATTTAGGGATGGAAAAGTCGACTCTGACTTTAATAAAAAAATCGATCTTTTACTGAAAATATTCGACTTTTTAGAATCGACTCTTTCAAGTCGATTAGAATCGATCCTCACTGGACGACTTCGACTTTTTTCTTACAATGCTTAGTATCCGATGGTAATATAGTTTGTAACGTTTTCATTGATTGACTTTCATCTTTCTTTTAACACCTCCACATAACACACCAATCAATAAATAAAATAAGTTGAAGAGAAGTTGCTGTTGATGTTATGGAATTGAAGAGAGCAAGTACAGGCGCAGCAAATAAAGAGAGCCTTTGGATGCCAAATGCTGAAAAGGAGACGTTTCGGACAAAATTTTATTCAAATAGGATATGAAAATGCAGGCAGCCAAAATGAAAAACACTCTCGATACTCTGTGAACGTTCAGACGTTTCGGATAAAAAATTTATTCACCCATCTTCAGTAAACAGTTCTAGTGAGAGAGAGTTAAGTCAGTATATTGATACATAGATGACATTATTTATTCTATGTATTCTATTTAGATAATTCGATGATATATACAGGTTTGAATATTTTTTTTTTTATATTTAAAAACGTTGTTTTGTATATATCATCGAATTATCTAAATAGAATACATAGAATAAATAATGTCATCTATGAATAATTATACCGACTTAACTCTCTCTCACTAGAACTGTTCACTGAAGATGGGTGAATAAATTTTATCCGAAACGTCTGAACGTTCACAGAGTATCGAGAGTGTTTTTCATTTTGGTTGGCTGCCTGCATTTTCATATCCTATTTACATATATTTCAAGCCATTAAATATTTTTATTATCAAAATTTTATTCGACCATCCTCAGTCCTTGTAGGCAGACCGCAGACCTTGTAGGCTTATAAACTAATTAGGCACAAAGTTGTCATTGTTGTTGCGGCACATATTTGTAAAAACAGGCGAGTGTTATTTATAAGATATCTTACTAAACATTAAACACTCGCCTGTTTTTATAAAAAAATAAACAAATATGTGCCGCAACAACAATGATAACTTTGTGCCTAATTAGTTTTTATAAGCCTACAAGGACTGAGAATGGACGAATAAAATTTTGTCCGAAACGTCTCCTTTTCGGCATCCAAAGGCTATCTTTATTTGCTGCACCTGTACTTGCTCTCTTCCATTCGATAAACAAATAAATATATGTAATATTTACTGCGTATCTCATAAGCATGGAGTATTTTTTTTTAAAGTCGACTTTCAAAAATGATTAATCGATTCCGAGAATCCAAAATCGAGCGCCTTTTCCATCCGTAAGGCAATTTTAAAACTTGGTGTCTATAGCTAACTTTAATTCATTCCTTTCCTAGTACACCTTGGAATTAAGAGATTTTCATTTTTTTATGCATATTTTAGTATTTTTAACTGCATATTTTACTAGCATAAAAATTCGATTTTTAATTATTATTATTAATTATAATTATGAAGTTATTGATTAAGATCTCTTCATTTCTCGTGTTTAGTGTCGCAAAGGAAATCATAAAATGTTTTTTTTTTTTTTTTAATTAGTTCTTTAAAAAAAAAAAGAAAAAAAATCTCTTTAAAAATAATAAAGAGTTAGAAAATTGGATCATAAAATAATATTATTCTAATGAAGCCATTCCAAACCAGCTCGTAAATTCTTTCTTTGAATGCAAGGTATGTGACGACGACGATGACTTTGGCGGAAGTGATAACTATGTCAGGAGCAGAAGTATCGGCCGCTATCTGATTGGTCATGCCTTACGTCATTCCTTCAAGGGTGTACGGGGAGAGGGGGGAGGAAAGAAAGAAAGAAGAGGGGAGGGGGATGGAAATAAAACGTGTCGTCGAATGAAATTTCCCTTTACGATAAGAATCACGCGTGCGTGGAAATATTCGCACGCTTCTATTGGTATAATTTAATCTGGTCCTTCACACTGCTATGTGACATACAAACAGACAAGGGGGGGGGAGGGGAGGGGGGATGGACATCATTGCCTTGTGAGGGTTTATTTGATAACGCCAAGTGCCTACCGATGAGTTGCCTGCCACAAGATTTTCTCTCTCTCTCTCTCTCTCTCTCTCTCTCTTGGGACAATTTACACCAAGAGTAGCAAATGGAATTGAAAAGTAACAAAACGACAATTTAATGCTAATCGTATTTTGTTTTTAGCTATGAGACCATTACGATTTATATATTCCCAAAAAATATAGGCAATTGAACGCTATTTATTTCTTCTTTAGAGAAAGATATTAAGATTTAAGTTCAGTTTTTATTTTCTCTTTAATCTATGGAGAAAGTATTGAATTCATGTCAAAAATATTATGTTGTGATTTTGAAGGAAATACACGTCCAAAAAATTGGCTCCCTCCAAGGGCGGATACAAGGGGGGGGGGGGGGGTAAAGGGGGTAATTACCCCCCCCCCCGAGATTCGAAAAAATACCTTTTTTTCGCAAAAAAATTTATTTTTAATGTAAAATTTTTAAAATTAATACTTAAAAATTTGATGTGTATTTATATTCTGGGAAACAAGTATTGAATGCGCTTTTAAATTACCGAAATTAAAAAAAAGATAGTGTGATGTGCGACGAGTCACACCAGATTACCCCCCCCCCCCGAGAAACACCTCTGGATCCGCCCTTGGCTCCCTCAAAATGGTCTCTCTGCCTGTCTTCAATATTGTAAAAAAAAAAATCTTAATTTTAGTGTGTTTTGGAATACTAAATTTACAAATTTCGCTTGTAACTGATAACTACTATGTATTTATCTACTAAATCTACAAATTTATGCGATCAAATATTTACAACAAAAAAATATTTTAAAATTACAATTTTCTTCGAAAAATAGAGTAAGTATTGTAATTTTGCATACATTGTATAGTAATTTTCGTTAAAAATTGTATTTTTTCGAAAGCAGTTTGGGAATTCTAAAATTACAACAAAATTGCACTCTAATTTTCAAACGGATTTCGAAAATTACAATACAATTTGTAAATAGTTTTTGCAAAGACTTACTAAATTTAGTATGTTTTTGTGTATGAAATTGCTTACTAAACAATTGTAAAACCAATAAATTTTTTTATTAGGATTAGGTAGAAGTAGGCAGCCAGCAAGTGATAAAAAAAACTTTATTTAATTATCGTCGACGTTACGGAATCACATCGATCCCGTCTTCAGGACGATAAACAGTTAATGTTGCTTAGATAGATGCAAATTTAATCATTTATTTTTATATAAACCAAAATGCTGAAGATGGGATCGATGTGATTCCGAAAACGTCGACGATAATTAAATAAAGTTTTTTTTCATCACTTGCTGGCTGCCTACAGCTACATAATCCCAATAATTACCACTCAGCCATCAAATTTCTTCTACTTGAACAAATGTTTTTTTTACAGTGTAAGTATATTATTATTGACAAGGGGGGGGGGGCGCAAATCACGAGATCTTCAACCTGTCCAGGACAATGTGGTTAAGTGACTTGGAACTCTGTTAAAAAAAAAAACTTTTTACGGCACCGAAAAGCGAGATATGATAGGGGTTAGTAAAGATAGAGATCAACATAATTCTTAGTTTAAAAAAAAAGACCAGAGTGTACAAAAAAAAAAGCCAATTGCATAGTGGATAATTTAAAAGAAGTGTTATGGATCCCCGAAACAGTTAATTGACCTAGATAGATAGAGGGAGAGAAATGCAGCAGTAACAAGAAACTTGCCAGTTACGAAACAAAAGATGTTCGTTAGGTGTGGTGATGTGTTGGTCACACAATGACAATGACGATGACGATGATGATGATGATGGGCAGGAGCAAGCACCAGGAAGTTGGTTACAAAAGACACCAAATTGAGGGGATAAACAGGGCACTAAACCACTTGGAAGCTATCCTTTGTCTTTACTTTACGACTTCCCTTCTCTCTCTCTGCGATAGTTTAAAGCCGATAATTAAACAGAGAAGGGGGATGGTCCAGAATGTATCGAAAGAAGAGATGTTATTCGCTATTAAAGAATATTTATAGCCTGCAATTGATCCGGAATTTTTTTTATCCATCTCTCTAATTGGTGATTAATTGAATGGAACAAAACCAATCATCGTTTGGACAAATAAAGAAATATTGTAATCAAATAAACAGAAAATAAAAGGTCGGACTAAGCCGAGCGCACAACTTTGCCCACCCACTATTCAAGAAAAAATATTTCCCCCTACCTCTAGAGGTACGATGAAGGAACCTCTAATGGTACGATGTTTTTTTTTTAATTATTTAAGGGTTTTGGCTACGTGGCCATTCCCTAAAACTCTTTATTGACAATTTTTTATTTTTTACAAACTATACAGTTTACAATATTAAAGTAATTAATAGTCGTTTACAATAAAATAAAATAAAAAAAATCGTTTATAATGAATTCTTATTAGACGAATATAATGCTGGTAAAGAATCTTTAATTATCTTGTTGATAAAGGTTTGGAATTGTGGAGATGACATTTGTTGTTTTATCGACTGTGAAGGGCCCGCCAGTGACACCAAGACTTTCTTGATAAAAACATACATTATTTCTTCGAAATTATTTTGATAAAAAGGCGACTCTACTATTGGGGTTTTTGAATATTTAATGTTGTTCGATACATTTTGTTGCTGACTGAAATGAGGCTGTTCTCTTGGTCCTTGGCTTCTAGCTTCTTTTTCAACTCTTATTTTGTAATTACTTCTTGGAGACTTCTTGGTCCGATGTTATACATATTATATATCATTTTACTCGGGAAAAAGTTTAGTTTCTGAATATACAGTATAAAAAAAATTATAGATTATGTAAGAAAAAAAATATTGCCCCCCCCCCCCCTAGAGCCCCCCCCTAATAGTCCGATGTTTACCAAAATCTTTTCAGTTCATGGCCTCTACCCCTAGTTTATGTGTGCAAAATTTCAAAACAATTGAAACACACACACAGACATCATTCCAAAAACTACTTAAATGGATTCAAGGGACCTCAAAACGCATTTTGGCAGTTCAATTTCGATTTTTTTTTACGAATACATTAACTTTACCTGGCCAACCTACGGTTGATGGGCAAAGTTAAAAATGAACGTTTGCTTAAGACCGCACGCCGCAAGTGAAATCTTTAAAACCGAGATTGCCGAGGGATTAAGAAAAGGCAGCATATAAGATCCAATTATTCGAGAACAAAACGTTTTTGCCTAAAACTCATTTTTTCAATGCTTTTCTATGATTCAACGCACACCGAGGAGACAAAACACAATTGGACATGATTCGACATCATTGAACAAAATGTTCTGCCATTGAGTAAAAAATGCCAACGCACACCGATTAGGCAAAAACGGGGTCGTACAAGTATTACGTAACGCAATTTTTGAAGATTTTCGACCCCCCCCTCCCTCCCCCTAGAAGTTACGTAACGCCCAAGGGATAATTTTTATCTAAAAGTCACAATTATGTCGCGCTAAGTACCGGAAAGTCGCTAAAATACCTTTTTTTATTGTTTTAATCCCATTTGCGGTAATAATAAATAAAAAAATTGCCCATTGCCTTAGGCTGGAAGGAGCAAATAAATAAAAAAAATAAATAAAAAATCTGGTGTGACTGGTCGCACAGCATACAACTTTCTCTTACCTTCGATAATCGAAAGTTGTGTACTATGCTTGTCACACCAGATTTTTTTATCTCGAGATATATTTAGTTTCCGCTAATATATGTATTTTTACGGCGTACTATACAATAGAGGGATTCTCCATGAAACATAAACGAAAAGGGTTACCAACTTTAATTTCCTCGTATTTTATTTAAATAGAAAAAAAAAAGTTACGAAACGCGTTGTAACCTCTCTGTAACGCATGGTAACGTTTTACGAGACCCCCCTTTCCCCCCAAATTGCGTTACGTAATACTTGAACGCCCCCCAATGATAAAACATTTTGCTCAATCGGTGTGCGTTGGAATTGAGCAAAACGTTTTGCTTGCGTTCAGCCTTAGAGAAAGAAGCTGGTTTTATTCTCCTTATCTTCCTAATCTGAGATTCCCAGCTGTACACTCTTAGTAAAAATAATTTTCAACAGGGATGTCCAACCTCAATAAAATAAAATGGTCCTGGATTTGACATAATTTTTTGCTTCAAGCGGGACTCGAACCCGAATTAGATTAATTTGCGCAACAACAAATCGCCATGGGCGTAACTAGGGGATGCCGGTGGGGGGGCACTCCCAGAAAACTCCATGCCCCAAGAAAAATTGAAAAAATATGCGACTTTCCAGACCCCCCGGGGATAGCTGTTCCCATGGCCCCCAGCCAAATTCTTAGTTACGCCCATGCAAATCGCCCTGTTGCATTTTCTTTTCACACTGAATCTAAGAAGTGAGAGAAAAAAACGTGTAATTAAATGATAGAAATGTATATTTAAAACTTAATAAATCATTCTGAGATAAAAAAAAAAAAGAAAGAACGAACACCACCATATTAATTTCAAATGAAATAAGAGTTTTTAATTAAAGCAACTTGTGATGCTATTAAAAAAGTCAAGTTGTGAATTTGAATGCATATATTATGCTGTTTTGACGCACAATTAAAACTTGCTTGTTTTATTTTTTTGAAAGATGATTTTTTTTTTGTTGGGTTCTCATTTTAAATTTGATTGTCATTAGAATTCTTAATTTTTTTTTTTTTTTTCTTTTTAAAGAAGAGGAAAAAGTTTTTCTTTCCAAGCAATTAATGAGTGTTTCGTTCTTTTGATTTTATTTGCTTTATTAATTCCATTTAATTCATGATTTATAAATGAATAAAAATCTGGTGTGACTGGCGCACAGCACACAACTTTCTCTTACCTTCGGTAATCGAAAGTTGTGTACTGTGCTTGTCTCACCAGATTTTTTGTGTCGACATGTATTTAGTTTCCGACAGTATGGTACATTCGATTTTCAAGATGTAAAATTTATAAGTATGGCAAAATATTTATATTTTGTTACCATAGCAACCATAGGAGAAATTCCTATCTTTCCTATGAAGAACAAGAGTAAAGTGGTCTTCAGAAGATTTCAATCACAAAATGAGAATATACATTTTATAGAGAATCTAAAAAATAATTGATTTTTGAATTTTAAAAAAAATCGTTGGAGCAAATTTTGAGAAAATCGAAAAAAACTGAAAAAGTGCATCAGTAAAGTACTAGTACTCTTTGGCTGATTTTGTTCAAAAGCTTCGTGTCACGTCCCATGGGGGTGCCTAACTTAAATATAAAATTTCAACTTCCTAGCTCTTTTTGTTCTTGAGATATTTTGTTCACAGACACACACACACACAGACACACAGACAGACAGACCATGTCGCGAAAACCACTTTTTTGGATTCAGGGGACCTCAAAACGTGAAGATCCATCAAAATCTCGACATCGAATTTTTGACATGAACTAATACTTTCTCTCTCTATATATTAACATATATATAGAGGTACGAGAAAGTAATACAATTAGAATGAAAAGGGTGAAAAAAAGACACAAGCAATGCCAAGTGCGGCGAAATATTAGATGGGAGACCCCCGAGTAATCAGCGCGTTGAATGTTCTCCCGTAGCCATCGGTAGGTACATATACATTATATAGGCTAAAATCCTTAAATGTCCTCAGTAGACAGGGAAACAAAAATTTCAAATTCCACTTGGCCCCTCCGTTTCTTTTTCCCCGTCTTGTTTTTGTCCCTTCTCTGGGATTAAGTGAAGATTTGATAAAAGCAGCCAGAAAGGAAATCAACCAACTATTTTCAACAAGACATTCCGGCCAAATTTACTGAGAATAGTGTCTGACTAGATCTAATCCGAGCCCCATTCCCGAACTCTCTAAAGACCCCCATACACCATCAGATTTTCCTCAATGCCCGGCCTGAATATTGTGGTCCTTTTTTTTGAATGGGCGCATAAGGTTCGATATAATGACCAGTGCCACATGCAGCCAGGAAGAAAATAAAAACAAAAGGAGAAGCATAAAGGGGAAACTCAACTGCGGGAACTGAGAAGATGCCTGTTGAGGTTAGACTTGAAAGTCTGAAGATTGTACGTTTTGGGGAAGATAGACGCAGGGAGCTTGGTCATATTGACCCCAAGCTTTATTCTCATTATATTAGATTGAAGGAACCTTTTTACTTTCTCTTAGCCTATATATGAAATATATAGAGAGAGAAAGTATTGCGATCATGTCAAAAATTCGATGTCGAGATTTTGATGGATATACATGTTTTGAGGTCCCCTGAGTCCAAAAAAGTGGGTCCCGCAAATTGGTCTGTGCGTGTGTGTGTGTGTGTGTGTGTGTGTGTGCGTGTGTGTGGACAGATTTTTAGCATGAAGGAATTGAGCTACCGGATTGAAATTTTATATTTAACTTAGGTACCTTCCCACACGCTCAAAATAAGCTTTTGAACAAAATCGGCCAAAAAGTACTAGTACTTTACTGATGTACTTTTTCAGTTTTTTTCGATTTTCTCAAAATTCCCTCCAAGGATTTTTTTTAAAATTCAAAAATCAATTATTTTTTAGATGCTCTTTAAAATGTATATTCTCATTTTGCCGTTGAAATCTTCTGAAGACTACTTTACTCTTGTACTTCATAGGGAAGATAGAAATGGTTGCCATGGTAACGGAATTTAAATCTTTTTCTTTTATTAGATTAAAAATCAATTATTATTTAAATTCCCATTTTTTTAAATTTATTTGTGTCTTTAATTGTTTCAAAGAAAACATATATGTCTCTCTCTCACTTGCAAACATTATCGTCTCTCTCTACTCTTTTTAAATTCCCTTTCCACCTTATCTTCGAATAGGAACAATGTTAATTTCCTATAGGGATTTGTATGTTAATTTCGATTCAAAAGGGGGTCCCCTTTGGAACTTTTTAGACATTTAAAATTTTTTTTCCAATTCTTATGAAATTTTGTATTTATTTACGATTCTATATTGTGTATAAAATGTCCAAATATGAGATTAAAATTTTGAAAAATAACCATAGTTTATTTGAAGCAGTCAACATTTAAAATGCAAGTTTGAAACTAAGGTGCTATGGGAAACTAAATATATCTCGACACAAAAAATCTGGTGTGACCAGCACAGTGCGCAACTTTCTCTTACCGAAGGGTAAGAGAAAGTTGTGTGCTGTGCGCCAGTCACACCAGATTTTTCACAATATTATTATATATTATTTGAATAATAAACATTGGGAAAACCGGCGAGCAATAAATATAATAATCAAATAAAAATAGAAGGGCTTTAAATACTACTGGAGTCATATAGACCCCAAGAACGGATGTGTAACAATTTCTATAGTGCCCTAAATAAACTATTTTAAAAATTCTAATTGTGAAATTCATATTTAGAACGACAAAAAAATAAAAGTCAAAAAAGGAGAAATTTCCAAATATAATAGTTAAAAGAATACAAAGGCTTGATGTGCTCTTGGGGTCATATAGACTCCAAAGACCGTATGAAGGTTAAAAAAAAAAAAAAATTTTAATCAAGTTTAATTGCTTTTAATTCTTCATTTGGCTTTACTTTTTCACAAGGCAAGGCAAAACTCAATACTTTCCAAAAGGTAAATTTGAAATTTTTTGGAATTTTTTGCCCAGACCCGAGCAGTTTTCCTGGACTCTCCATAACGTTCTCTATAAGACGGAAAAATTTCGTTTCAAAATTCCAACGGGAAGTTGATCAAAAATAGCGTGTCAGACGGACAGACTGCGTTATTTTATGGATCGATAGTTTGAAGGCCTAAATAACCTCGGATGCCGAAAAAGAGAAATTAAATTTGTGCCGCTAAATTTGCTTTTCTGAAAATAATTTTTTTTTTTCACAAAAGTTACACAATACATAAATATCCTTTTTAAGGATCCTTTTTTTTTTTTTTTTTTTTCCCCTCCCCTGACATCCAACCAAGTGAAAGAAAATAAATGCAATTAGAATGTGTGTTAAGAGCATCAACTATGCTCTTTTTTATGTTAATTTCACTTTATTTTTCAGGCCATTTATTTTCATCGATGTATTTATGACTCGGTTTTAACTGAGCGAGGGGATTTTCTTGATATCGTGAGAATAGATAAATAAATTGAATTCAACCTTAATATCATCACTCTCGCCGTTTACGGATTCCCCATCCCCCTCCCCCTTAGAAAAAAAGGCATTAACTGTCGTATTGTCATTCGGTGGTAGGGGAGAGAGTTTTTTTTTTTTCCATGGGAGTTAATGCCCTCTCAGGCGAAGCGCGTTGTTTGTTTTCTCAAAGTGCTGACTCTCTTCGTGAATTAAAAATCATTTTAATTGTCCCTAAAGGGATTCATTTTCTAAAGGTGAAATTCGTGGACCGACCATTAGGGATGGATCACATTATTCTTTTTGAATTGCTCGTTTTTTTTTTCCTACTCACCGTAAATAAATAAAGAAAAGCTTTTATACGCTACTGTCGATTGCATTACAATGAAATAAAATGCAAAACAATTACAGATGAAGTTGGGATGTAGATAATTGGACGAACGTAGGCTATAGGAGAGTGTTTTTTTTTTAAGGTAAACTCAGTGCGTTAATCACCTCGAGGCTTTTCAATTTATCTATGTTCGTTTTTTAGAAAACAATTTTTGCTAGTCTCATTTTTTTGGCCGATTTTGTTCAAAAGCTTCTTGTCTCGTCCCAGGAGGGTCCCTAACTTAAATATAAAATTGCAACCTCTTTGCTACTACTTTCCAAATTTAGCGCCCATTAACCAATAAAACCCTACTTCCGCTATATGGACCGTTTATTTTGGAAGTGGTGTAAGTCCATTTTCTATTTTTTCGAGAAAATGAAAGATCAACATATTTGTTTATTAAAAAATCTATTTACCGACCAATTTTCAATTGTACAAAACATGGGAATTTTTTAAGAAATTGACCAGTAGCTATAGTTATACATAGAAAATTTACATTAATTTAAGCATAAATTATGTGATATCTCATTTTTTTTTTTTTTTAAATGGACTTACACCACTTTCAAAATAAACGATCCATATCTTGTTGACATCTATTTTTCTGTGAGCAAAATATCTCAAGAACGAAAAGAGCCAAGAGGTTGAAATTTTATATTTAAATATGAATAGGATATGGAAATGCAGGCAGCCAAAATGAAAAACACTCTCGATACTCTGTGAACGTTCAGACGTTTCGGGTAAAATTTATTCACCCATCCTCAGTGAACAGTTCTAATGAGAGAGAGTTAAGTCTGTATAATGATACATAGATGACATTATTTATTCTATGTATTCTATTTAGATAATATGATGATATATACAGTCGTGGACAAAATTGAGTGGACAGGTATCAAAAATAACAAAAAGTTAATTTAATTTAACTAATAATGCCTTTATTCAAAACTTTATTGCACATTTAAATTAACAAAATATAAATTGATAATATTAACAGAAAAATTAATTTTAATAAATAATAAATTAGAATTTTTTATCATTATATCATAAAATCGTAATTTTGCACTTGGACAAAATTAAGTGGACACTGTAAAAATGCTGAAAAATTGAGTTATTGAGAGTGAAAAATGTAAAGAAACATTGAGCTTTATCCAATAATCGTCTTCAATGTACGTTGAGCATTCATTTAAGTACAATCAATGTTAGAAAACAAACATAATAATAAAAAGAGAAGAGATCTCTTGTCAATTGCGAAATCTAATTGTTTCAGTTGAAAAAATAAATTAAGTTATGATATAATGGCCAAAAAATAGAATGTTTCAAAAAGTGCAGTTCATAAAATTTAAATAAAATATTTAGAATCGAAAATTTACATGGTCGGGGACGGAAACGAAACACAAGTGCATACGATGATAGAAGAATTTTGAGAGAATCTCGACGTAATCCATCGACAACGTCACGAAACATTGTTGAACAACTAAAATTAAATATATCTTCAAGAACTGTGAGAAGTAGGAATTAAATTATGAGGGTTTGGAAAATTGTGTAGCTAGGCGCAAGCCACACATTGTAAAGGGAATAAAAGGAAACGTTTAGATTTTGCAAAAAAAATGTAAATATGCCATTATCATTTTGGAAACGAGCAATATGGAGTGAAGAAAGTCAATTTGAGCTGTTAAATAAAAAAAGAACGCATGTAGTGGGAGGAAACCAAATGAAGCTCTAAAAATGCAGTATGTTTTACCAACAGTCAAGCATGCAGGTGGCTCAATAATGGCATCGGCTTGTTTTTCATGGTATAAAGTTGAAAATTTAGTATCTATAAATGGAATCATGAATTCGAATGAGAAATATATTGACATTTTAAATGAAAACTTTTTCTAAAAATGGATCTCGATGTCGACTGGATGTTTCAACAAGACAATGATCCGAAGCATACAGCGAAGAAAACAAAACAATTTTTCCAGGATTGTGAAGATTAAAGTTTTTGAATGGCCTCTACAAAGTCCGGACCTTAACCCAATTGAAAATTTGTAGAGTTTATTGGATGCAGAAATTCCATTATAAAAAAGACATAATAAAGAACAATTTTCCAATGAATTGCAACTACAATTTCAAAAAAATTATTTCGAAAAGCTTGAGAAAGTGTGCCATGACGATTACTCAATAATAAAAGCAAAAGGCTGTAATAGAAAATATTAATAACTCAATTTTTCAGCATTTTTGCAGTGTCCACTTAATTTTGTCCAAGTGCAAAAAATACGATTTTATGATATAATGATAAAAAATTCTAATTTATTATTTATTAAAATTAATTTTTCTGTTAATATTATCAATTTATATTTGTTAATTTAAATGTGCAATAAAGTTTTGAATAAAGGCATTATTAGTTAAATTAAATTAACTTATTGTTATTTTTGATACCTGTCCACTCAATTTTGTCCACGACTGTATACAGGTTTTAAAATTTCTTATAATATTTAAAAACGTTGTTTTTATAGTTAAAGATACAATCAAATAATTTTATATTTAAGTTAGGGACCCACCTGGGACGTGAATCAAAGCTTTTGAACAAAATCCGCCAAAAAGTACTAGTACTTTACTAATGTACTTTTTCAGTTTTTTTTTTTCGATTTTCTCAAAATTCGCTCCAACGATTTTGATTAAAATTTATATATAAATCAACTATTTTTTAAAAAAGGATATTAGTGAAATTTTTCGTGTAATTCGTTTGAAGTACTTTTTGCTAATCTTAATTAGCATTTCGGCACGGTTTAAACGCTAAATTTGATGAATTTTATCACTGCAATCTTATTTTTTTGTGATAATTGAATCATCTGGGAGCGAACCGTTCTAAATTTTTAAGTTTGGTAAATAAGTGCCACCCTATATATATATATATATATATATGTCGTAGACAGATCGTGAAATTAGACAGTTCATGAACTGTCTAGACATTTCATGAACTGCAGCCAGATCGTGTAATGGTCAAACAGTTACATGATCTGGCTAAAAATTTTAGACAGTTCATGAAATGCAATTGGGCCTTAGACAGATCGTGTAATGCTCGAGAATTACATGAAATGTCTAAATTTTTTAGGCAGTTCATGAACTGCCTAACAGCAGTTTTGCCGATCGTGTACTGTTTGTAAAGCAAATAAAGATCTCGAAAAAAGTCAATTTTTTTCAATATTATTATTATTATCGATTACTAAATTTTCCAAATCTTCCTCACTTTGTAAATCTTGAGTTAAGGTGCGCGTCTCGGGGTTCTAATTTTGGGAGATTCCAGCGGCCACAAATTTGAAGCTATCTACCTCAATTTTTTTTAAATTAAAGCGATTTAAAATGTCTACAACTTATAGAAGCCCTTTTTTTGATTTTCGAAAAAATAAAATTTTTTTTATATTTATTGCATTAAATTACAAACAGTACACGATCGGCAAAACTGCTGTTAGGCAGTTCATGAACTGCCTAAAAATTTAGACATTTCATGTAATTCTCGAGCATTACACGATCTGTCTAAGGCCCAATTGCATTTCATGAACTGTCTAAAATTTTTAGCCAGATCATGTAACTGTTTGACCATTACACGATCTGGCTGCAGTTCATGAAATGTCTAGACAGTTCATGAACTGTCTAATTTCACGATCTGTCTACGACATATATATATATATATATATATATATGTTCTTGAAGGTTTCCGCGACCGGATGTATGCGAAGACAAGTTTTCTCGGGTTAAGTCGCGTGGGGTGCTGAGATTTACTCGACGTTTCGGCTCTCCTTTTGGAGCCATTTTCAAGAGAGAAGGAAGTTAGGAGGTAATGGTGGAGGGGGGTTGTTTACGGGGTCGCAGTCTTCCTGGTCCCCAGGTCAATTTGGTGGATGACTCAGAGGCGTGGATTGGTCTCTGAGAACTGGAGGAAGGTTGGGTGTGTGTAATTGTGTTCGGTTTAGGTTGACTACGGGGCCTCAATCTGCCTACTCCCCAAGTCGGTGTGTTGGTGGTGTGTTTGGTGGATGCCTCAGAGGTCTGGGTTTGTCTCTGAGGAATGGACAGTGGTTGGTTCTGTGTAATCGGGTTTGTGTTTGGTTTGGGTTGACTTTGGGGCCTCAATCTGCCTACTCCCCAAGTCGGGGTGTTAGCTCTTGGTTCCCGGGGTCTCAACCTGCCTACTCCCCAGGCCGAGAGTAACTGACTGCGAGCCGGAGGTGCAGGTCCTTTTATACCTGTTGCCGGGCATGTGGGCGTGGCTTTGGGAGTCACGTGGCTGTCTCTGATTGGCTGGGCCTGGTCTGGGGGCGTGGCTTTGGGAGTGACGTGCCTGTCTCTGGTTGGCTGGGCTTGGTCTGGGGGCGTGGCTTTGGGAGTGACGTGGCTGTCTCTGGTTGGCTGGGCCTGGTCTGGGGGCGTGGCTTGGTTTGTTGAGATGGATTTGCTGTTGGATATGTTACGTTTGTTTGTGATTGTTTGTGTTTGTTTTGGGGACGTGATATTGTTGTTTCGGGACAGTTTTGGAGTGTGTGAAGTCTTTGTATTTGTGTGAGCCTTGGTTTGGAGTTTAGGAATAAGTGTTTTCCATGTTGTTGGGAAATTGAGGGCGTCGTCTCTTTTGTTTAGACATTCAGGCCTTTTGTAAATTTCTATGGCTTCTCTTGTGATACGGGAGTGGAAGTTGTTTATTGGTTCTATTGTTTTTGTTTGTTCGAAGTTCATAATGTGTCCTGTTTCGTTATGGTGTTTTACTATTGCTGACTGAGGGTCTAGTTTTCTTAGTGCCATTTTGTGTTCGTAAATCCTGAATTGAACTCTTCTGTTAGTTTGGCCTATGTATGACCGATGACACTCGGCACAAGGAATTTCGTAGACTCCGGGGGATTCGTTTGGAATAGTGTCTTTTGGATTTCTTATTAGGTTTGATAGTTTTTGGTGTGTGGTGAAAATGGGTTTTATGTTTTTCTTTTGAAGAATGCGGCCAATTTTATCTGTTATGCCTTTTATGTATGGGAGAAATGCCTTGTGTGTGTTTGGATCTTCAGGTTCTGTTGTAGTTTGTGTTGGTGGTTTTGGTTTTGCCTCATTGTGTATGTGTTTAAGTACCTGGTGTTTGTTGTAACCATTTTGGGTTAGTGCTTCGGTTAGTTTATGTATTTCATTTTGTCGGTTTTGATTGTCGGTTAGTCTGAGGGATCGTGTTACTAGGGTGCGTATTACTGAATTTAATTGTGCTGGGTGATGGTGGGAACCGGCATTTAGATACCGATTTGTGTGGGTTGGTTTTCTGTATACTGTGTGTGAGAAACCTTCGTCTGAGTTCTTGGTGATCAGGACGTCTAAGAATGGGAGAGAGAAGTCTTTCTCGATTTCTAATGTGAACTGGATCTGGGGATGTATTCTATTTAGATGATTTAGGAAGCTGTCCAGGTGGTTTTTGCCATGAGGCCAGATAACGAATGTGTCGTCCACGTATCGTAACCAGCAGGTCGGTTTGTGTTGAGCGGTGTTTAAAGCTTTGTTTTCAAAGTCTTCCATGAAAATATTGGCCAACACCGGTGAGAGAGGAGAGCCCATTGGTGCCCCCAGTTTAAATGACTTGTCTTGAAAATGAATTAATGAAAAAGAATTAAATAAAAATAAATAATGTTTTTTTTTGTAAAATAATCACAAATAAGAATATTTAATGCAAGGTAAAAGGGTGAAGGAAAAATAGAATTTATTGAATGAAATAAGAAAGTATGAGCCGGAACTGAATTGAAATAAAGATGAAATAATGAAATAAAGAATAAACCTAATCTAGACTAGTCTTGAATTAAATAATAAAGAATTGAAGTAGAAAGGAAATAGAAAAAGCGATTAAAAATAATTATTAAAAAAAAACAGAACTATTGAATAAAATTAATTCACCCCAAACCAAAAATTAAATATTCTAGTCAAACATCTGTGATATTAACAACTGTGATTATTTACAATTTAGATTTAAGTAAAATTTATTAACTGTGATATTTTTCAATTTAAAAAATAATTATCCATTTTTGTTTTGTTGTTATCTGTGATATTTTCTAATAATTTATTTAATTTATTTATTTGTTAAACCGTTATTTGTTAAATTTGTTGTAATATTGCCTGCCTTTAAAAGAAAAAGAAAATAAGTTTATCCAAAAATTCAAAAAGATCCGCTGGTATTTAAAATAATTTTCTACCGTCGACAGATTAATAAATTCTTGAAGAGTATTTTGCATTAACATCTGAAATTAATCTTGTTTTTTTTTCTATTAAGATCTTAGTTGTCCGATTCCCATCACGAAAGGGGTTTGTGATCCTGACAGTCATTATCCTGTTCTCACATTTTCTCTTTCGGCAGCACACATTTCAACTTTTGTTTTTATCCAGCTAGAGAGGAACCTAAAGAGGCAAAATCTAGTGTTGAGTACTGAGCCGTGCCTCAACACACCCCCAATTTTTCGGTGCTCAACAATACCTCTGTAGTGCACAATTGGTTTTAAATATAAAATCAATTGTGTGCTTTCAAAATTAAATTAGGAGGGTCTTTTCTCATCATTAACATCTTTGTTGATTGATTTTTTTTTTAAATTAACATCACATTTTTTTTATCAATCACGAGAGAAAAGCTAGACGGTTCAATATATATATTTAACAAGACATGTGAGTGTATTTTATTGATGAGGCCAAACATCCCATGGCCCCCGGGAATCGAACCCAGGATCTCCGCCTTTCCAGGGCATAGGCGTGCTATCCATTGCACCAGGCCACCGGACCCTCGACCTGCACCAATAAAACTCACTTCCCCTTATATGCAGTTAGTCGCGCAAGTTACTAACTCGTAACGAAAACGTGAAAAACTTTAAAGAAAAATTTTCCAGATATCTGTCCCTCTACTGGTTAACCAAGCGGCGCATAAGTGGAAAATTTTTCTTCATTCTTCAAAGTTCATTGATGTTGATATTTGAAAATAATTTTTCTTAATTATTTCACTTTATTAGAGGGAATAATAAGGCGACATGATATAGTGAAAATTGAGCGAATATTTTCTTATTTTATTTGTTTATTCTTTTTGATTTGTCACCTAAAAAAAAAAAATAAATTTAAAAATTAATATCAAGAAATTAGCGTGATTAAAAAAAAAAAAATTAATATGCCTACTTAAGATTTGATATTTTATTTTATTTATTAAAATAAAAATATATTTATTTATTTGAGTTGACGTTTTAGATCCGATTTATCAAAGCCACTGTTTTCTTGTTATGCTTTTCTATTTATTTAAACTTGAAATTTTCATGCCACCACGGCATTAAGAATGATGAGAAATAATATTTCTAAATTTTTATAATGATGCCCTTGACTAAAAAAAAGAAAATAATATTTTTCTTTTATCTTTGAGTAATTATTTTGAATGGATTTAATTAAATATTTACGTACTGAAGAATTCACTTGGTTGCATTCGAAGAACGCCGAAGTGCAGCCCCCACTCCCAACCACCCATCTGAAACAAAGGAGAAAATTATAAATATTAAATAAATATTATTATTATTATTAAAAGTGGAATTTGAAAAAAATATTGAGAGAATTGAAAAATGAAATATATAATATATAACGAATTCTGGCTGTTATACAATTAGATTAATGATATAAAAAGAGGATGCAGCCAATAATAAAAAGCATCTATTTTGTTAACACTCTTTATTTCGGAACGTTTCGGCTATGATCAACAAAGCCATCTTCAGCCCTCCAAGTTAGAAATACATACATACATACATACATACATTAAATAATTGTTTTGTTAATAAGTCGTCATAATAGTAGCTAGCTTGGAGGGCTGAAGATGGCTTTGTTGATCATAGCCGAAACGTTCCGAAATAAAGAGTGTTAACAAAATAGATGCTTTTTATTATTGGCTGCATCCTCTTTTTATATCATTGAAATATATAATAATTGGTTAGTAGTATTGTCAATGATATTTCATTTTTTTTCAAATTCCTTTTATATATATTAAAAATTAGTTACCTTGAAGAAGAACTCGCAGAAACCCAAGTCTTCTGTCTTCTAAATCTAACCTACACCCAATCCCCTCTGTGGCTCAGTTGGCCACCTAACTCTTCAGTGGAGAGCCTCTTCTTTCTTGAGACGATCGCGAAACACGAACACTCCCGATAGACAGGTAAGTCTATATTTCCAAAAAAGTTATCGATAACGGAACGGTGAAACGCGCCCACACCCAAGTAAAGTTGAAGAAGAAATGAAAATAGAAAAAACGGTGTTAGGATGCGAATCCCGGTAAGTACAAGACCGGAGTCAAGGACCTGAATGCCTCAGTGAGAGTATGGTGAGGGTCGGAATGTATAAAAAAGCTAAACAACACCTATCCTATCCAAAGAGCGCACCACTCCGCCTCTAACCTACCCTCTACTAAAACATTCAGGCCAAGAATCCAGTGGACGACCGGTTTTCGATTGAAAGATTTAGATAATCTTTCTTGCAAAAAAACGCGTTAATAGAGAATCCTCTTTTTTCTCCTGAACATCAGTCAATTAGGGAATAGACATTCTTTTCTGGGAATCCCTATCCTACCTAACTTTGCAGTGCCCCAATCACTGCCGTCCTATTTGGGAACAATGGGGGAAAGAATAACGACACCTATGCCAGTATAAGAACATCATTCCCCAATCGAAAAACATTCAGTTGATACTCAGAGGATCCTGAGGCCCAGGCCCCCCCCCCCCTCCCCCCTCCAAAAAAAATGAAAGCGTGAGCGCAGAAATGTTTTATCTCCCCCTAGATTCTATATAATGTAGTATATCTAACTTAGAGGATTATGTGTATTTAACATTTAAATTAAGCTGAAAAAGAAAAAAGATAGAAAGAGATGAAGAGATACCCCAATACACATATCCTTCCTATGACTGATAAACCTAAAAGCTAAACACTTTGTTTTGTCTCATGAAGATGATGTCCCACGGTGGATGTTTTAATTTGCATTCGTAATAGAATACAAATTTTACAAGAAAACCTACTTACATACACATCCATTGTTATCCCACGATGTCTTCAATCGATGAATTGGGGCTCTGAAAAAAATGGTTAAATTAGGGATCCTGGAATGGAGAAAGAAAATGTTAATACATCCTATTTTTATTTTTTAATCTATCTAAAATAAGTTATTGAAGTCGAATCAAAAAGAAAAAGAAATTTTGAAAAAACCTAAATATATCTAGCTCTGCGCCCCGCTAATAAAAATATACAAGCCTTAGATGTACTGCAGGTGCTGGAAGCGCTGTTTGAGCCTTGAAGACAGGAGCAGCTAGCAGGTTGATGAGAAGTGAAGGCTGGTGATGACTCTTCTTACACTGTTTGCCATCTGAAAAATAAAAAAATAATATAATAAATAAATTTATTCTATTTAAAGTATATTTTTCAAGAGAGTTAGGGTAGGAGGATGGTTTTATGCCCCAGTGGTCATTGATCTTCAATAATATTTTATAAAGAAAAACTGTTTAATAATTACTTTATATTAGGGAAATTGATTTAATTGACTATCTATTTTCTTTATATAATTATTGCCTAATGTAATGTAAATGTATAGAGTGTTACATAAATAATGTACTAAATTTTTTAAATTATCAAGTCAGTATTCATTCAAACCTAAATCAAAGGCATAAAATTGGAATGACTTAACTTGTTGAAATTGTAAAAAAAAATTTAATTCCTAACAATAAAATTTAATAAAAAAATTCTATCATCTATTGATTTGAATTGAACTCTCTTTAATTGATGATTGAATGAAATTTATTGGAAAGATTTTCTATATAAGAATCTATTTATACTATTGAAAATAAAAAAATAAAAAATTATCTGATATTTGATTTAAATAAATTATGAATGAAATATGGTCTATATAAATCCAACCGGGGTGGGGAGGGGGGGGGGCACACATTGCTATTATTCGGGTATTTGTAGTTTTGTTTTTTTCTAATAAAGTTTTTATTATTATTATATTTTTTTACCTCTATTAAAAAAAAATAGGTGTGGAAGCGAAGAAATTTTTTTTCGGGGAGGTGTAATAAAATTAAGTTTGGAAACTGCTTGTCTAATATTTGGACCCT